>JAQGAD010001363.1:0-20438 GCA_034696625.1 Isotomurus palustris | reverse complement strand
CGTGGGTGTCTCTTTGAAGATGAAGGAAACTTGACCTTCTACAAAATGTACAACCAAGAAAATTGTCACCGAGAGTGAATGGCCAAATTCATCCTAAAAACCTGCCAATGTACTCTGCTTTCTCTGTCAAGGAAGTTAACAGGCATCTATAGATATTCTTATCTAACTTTAAATGAGTAATGTTTACCGTGTAGACTCAGCTAGACAAAATGTATGCAGCAAAAGGACCTTCGAGTGTGTTAGAGAAGCTGAACGTAAAAACATTGATAATGATATTCGATTAATTCTTTACGCATAATATAATATTACTGACAACTGACGTTATTCGCATTATCATGCACCCTAAGTAAAGTATGATATTCTATTCTTATAGGAATCCTGATGGGCCCAAGCAAGGACCTAATAGCTGGAAGTGTTCGCACTGCCTTCCCAGCTGTTCCTCCATGAAACTGCGAACGGAAACAACTATGACTCCGTTTTCGACTAACCGCCCTCCACGCATAATCGTTGGGTTTGTCATCGACTTTAAAACACATTTAAATTGCATACTACTAATAAATACTACGATAACTTTTGCCTTACACAGATTATGCTGATGTGCCGAAAGTGATGGTGAATGCCTTGTATGCAGAATCAACAAATCAAAGTTTACAGCAATTACGAAGGGTCTAGGCTGCGTAAAGTCTGTAAACGTAGTAACGACGGTAATGGCTGAAAAACTAGGGAAACTTGTGTAATTTTCGTAAGTCTCGTCGTAAACTTCGTAAGTTTACGAAGATTACAGAATTTACCAAGGATTAAGGGTCCAGAAGAATAGTAACCAAACGACCTTAGCAACTTTGAAATCGCGACGTGCAAAACTTCTAAAGTTCGCAACCTTACATGCAATATGCTCATTTGTCAAAACCTGAGAAAATAATTGTATTTCTTTGCGTACTAAATAGACTTGAAAAATTATACATGTAAAGAAGACCCAAGAATTGCATTTCTATTTGTTCCTTAGTGTCTTATGGCACAACGAAAATGAATTTACTACCTAGGAGTTTGAATTTGAAATATACTTTAAACGTGATGATGAGCTTATATTTTGTGACAGAAAACTTCCCTTCTTACAAGCTGAATATATGTGGAAACTTGTAAAGCCTGAACTAAAATTTCATGCAAGATAAAAAGGCGTTGTTCACGAATCTACAGGATTTTTTAAAACTTCTTTAATCAGGTTATCGTTAGAAAAAATAGCTGAATACTCAGGACCTCAGGTTTTCGTGTAACTGTTGATTTGCACACATTTGTAAATACATAATAATTTCCTTGTTCGTGGTCATCGAAGCTTGTTGACATTCAGATTGGTGCCCTTGTTAGCTGACAGAAGGCAACTTTTCAGTTTTTGATCTGTTTGCAACGTTCCTGTCACTCCTACTGACCTTAAAAGGATCAGGTTGGTCAATAATAGTAGATAAAGATTTTGTTTAGTGCAAATGATCAGTGGCAAGTCAATTTAGCGTACAACCATTGTACTAAACGAAAAAACCCGTTAGGGTCTAACAGGTCTCTATGATTTTTTAAGGATTGTTTAGTAGTATGAACTTAAACAAGTTCACGATGCATTACTTGCACTACAAATGACATTTTTCTATGATAATCCACAAACAGACTGTTCAGTAGGATTGCTCAGTCCTTCGTGAACGTTGCAAACGGATTTTGATCAGTGTCCGGGAGAACTGATACTATGAGTGAGTTATCTTATAAGCATGCAAGGACTGAAGCTAGCTTAAGGCAGAATCGGTTTGGCCAGTTAAGTTGGTAGCTTCAGCAAAATTGCAAAAATGCACTCTACAGGACCTCCACTGCCTGCAAAAGCTTGGTCTTTCGGTTGCCTGGTTTACCTGTCTGGACCCTTAAGAATTTGAGAAGACGGCTGCTGCAAGAATTATTAATATCCACTACAGCCGTGTATGATTAATTTCTAATTATATCACAGCTAAAAGAACTCTTGCACTACAAAGTGCACTCAACCCCGAATGCCATTCAATCCCCAGTACTCACCAAGTTCAAAGTTCACAAGAATCTTTACCCCTGAATCTCGAAACTGATTTAGAGCGAAACTTAGCTAAAAAATGTGAAATTAACACAAACAACTTCAGTAGAACGCAAGACCCTTCTAGCGTGGAGAAATGCTACGAATTCTCTCTCCAACTGCCGGGAGAAAGTTCAGTTCTTCTGGAAAAGGAAAGAGACCACTGTAGTCCACATTTTGAGTTTCCTCCAACTTTCTCCAAGTCCGAAAATGTTCACACACTTATGAATTCCTTGCATCCTTTACTCCACAGTCCTTGGTCCAGTTTCATTTTCAAAATTGAATTGACTTTAATGTATTACTTCATAAAAAATTTCGGACCCTCTCTCAAAGTGAAAACATAATATGCAAGCTACCTACACGAAGAAAGTACCCAATTCAATTAGTTGTCGAAATGAGGAATCCAAGGCCAGTCCCAGAATTCCTTTATTATTACTTTCAGTGTTCATAACGGAAGCTCTGAGTGAGAAGTTCAATAAGCTCATCCTCTGCTAGTCCTCGTTAAAATATTCATCCATAAGAACGCATAATTTAAAGCTCGTCATCAGAATTTTAAGAAGGGAAGAAGAAACTGGCGAGGAGAAAGTCCTTGAACCAGCGTACACAAGGGATTGCTTGCTAACTGCATTAGCAGTTTTAGTCCTTTCTTTACATCTTTTTGGTGAAAGTAAAAGACTCCCGTAAAACTTTTTCTCCTTCATCCTCCCATTTGGTTCAGTTTTAGGATCCGAAGTAGGAGACGATGAATGTGTGTGTGGTGGTAGTGGCAGAAGAGTGCGGTGGTGAAAGAAAGTAGTAATTGGATTTGAGAACATGTCATAAAGTAATGTGAAATACTGTTCACTGGTGGTTACTTAAGCTTCGGTTCAAATAAAATTGGAAGCGATAAATTTTTCGCGTCCAAATATAAATTGACATCAACATGAAAATCATTTAAACTTTCCAGTCCTAACTTTTCTCGACTGCCGACTACTCACTACTCACTACTCACTTGCTTCAAGCTTAATTATTAAATTCCCTTTGGGTCTTTTGTGAATTGCATTTTGCTTTCCTTCTCACGTTCTCTCGTGTTCTTCTGCGACAAAGACATGAAGTTGTGGACAAGAAAAAACTCGCGGAGTAAGTATACAAGGAATTTTGTAAGTCTGCCTTATCAGCAGCTATGCTATGTGTCTACTTATATGCGTGAGATAAAGGTGACTTCAACTTTTCAGTGGAAAGGAAAAGAGGACTGCGACTCGCTGTAGGAGGTGGTCGGGCCTTTTTGCAAAGATTTATGGTTCTTCCTTAGACTGTTTATGGGTTTGTTGGATGATGGGAGAGGATTTATAAAATGGTCGAAGAAATGGAGTCTTACTAAACCATGAGGATGTGTTTACCAGTTTACCTCTATTGGAAGGAAGTTCGGAAGGTTGGTAATGCCTCATATTACAGTATTACACATACAGAGAGAGAGAGAGAGAGGGAGTCCATAGTTTTATTGAAATGACAGCAAGTGGGTCTGATGTACGTAAGCTTGGCTTGCACGCAGTCTGACTTCGAACAAGGAACAAAGTTGGCCAAAGGGATAAAGTAACAGAAGGAATCCAAAAGAACAACAAAAGAAAGAAAAGAGAATGGCCCACTTATGTCCAGTGAATTTCATTTCTCGAGACGCAGAAATATTGTGAAAAAAGGAAGCCAGGACCAAAGCAAGTAAGAGAATAAAGGGGAAAGCGTTATTTGGTCCGTTAATGTTAATATGGAAGTTGTGGTGGTGAAGATGAGTAGATGGGAGAGTAACGTTGAACGTGGATGGACGGTGGCTGTTGGGTGTTCTGTTCCGTGGAGAAAGCCTTAACTAATGACAAAGAGTTATTTGGATGGAGAGGAACACAATAGGGGAATCTATTAGCTCTGTCTGCACCCATAAGTGCCTTCTAATGGGTGTTTCACTTTCTCCTAGCGCCTATTTACTGCATAAATAGAGAGATGAGTGGACTCGTGAGAGAAACAGATGAGCCTTCAACGAGATAATATGACCACCACTGGTCGACCCAGTTCAGTCAAGGACTCTCTCCTCCTCAGAATAGAAGACACCCTGTACATATCTCACTGTGGCTGTGTGTGAGTGGATTTGTGCGTTGCCTAGGGAACAAAAGAGATGATCATCAAGATGATGGTGATGATGCCATCCATCCTGGCTCAAGTTACAGGCTCAAGCCAAGTTTCGAGTCCGAGAGAAAAGAATTCATTACGCGAGTCGAGTCATACATCGTGTGGACGTGGATGGAGTTCGAGAGAAGTGGACGGAATTTTATAATCCCTTGTTATGTCCGAAAGTATCCATTCTGCTCGAATGTCATAAAGGGTTTCCTGCCTCCAATCCAATGACCATACTCACGTATACTCTCGTTACTCTATTAGTATACTTCTACGCAGAGAGAAAGCATAGTTGTTTGTACAGCGTGGCTCATAAAAGAACAACGGGCTATTTCCCAAGTAGAGCCTAACCACACACACACAGACACACACACACACACACTATACCTACTGTCGTCATAAGGGAGAGGGACTTTTACTATTAGAGAGAGAGGCAAAAGAATTCAGTTAGTGTACGAGAGGAGATTCATTTTAATGGAAATTATGATCCTTTTTCGGGGTGGGTGATGGGCCTCGAGCTCGTTCAGCCCTTGTGGGCATTACTCTGAATTACGGTGACATAATAAAAGAAGAAAGCAACTGGGTAACAGTTATCACTCGTTCCTTTATTTTTTATTTTTACTCCACCACGATGACGGCTCTTTTGTTCGAATACAATGTAACTCACCACTGCCACCCACTACACTCCTTCTTCCACCGTCCACACACACACACACACAAGGCTTCCCTTTGAAGTATTATTTCAAGACATGCTTTTACAATGACTTCCCACACACACACACACATAAACTAGCCATACGAAGACTAGCCTGGGATTTGCCTTGTTTCTTCCCATCAGCTCAGCAGAACAGACTGAAGACTTGTCACTTTCTCTGGTGTCTGGGAGAAAGAAGATTGCCGATTGAATTGGAATAATATGCAGACTAAAAGACCCGTTTGGTACATTCCTCCATGCTTCACGCTGCGAGGCAGACTTTCACCCATGAGACGCCACGCCATTTCACGAAACGGATGGATCCATTTTTGATATTCGAACTCATCACAGCTCCCCTTCATTCTAAGGTGATCGTATGTCATCCACAGAAAACGGAGGTAGGAAAGCTATTCTATTTTTAGAGGGTGGAAAAATCCTGCCAAGTTTTTTAACAAAAAAGAAAGTGTCCCGATGGTCAACTTAGTCTTCAACAAATATGACACACACACACACAGTTTTACGAGTGTGTGGGAGTGAAGTACAAAGTACAAAGTACACGTGTCCTGAGGCGTTATCGCTAGGATATTTTGTGAGGAAAAGGCTTGAACTGGTATCAATGATCATAATCCTCTGTCATCTATGTTCCCCATATATTTATACGTATACACCCACCCTGTATAAATAAATGAGACTATAGCGAAATCATCCCTAGACATCCTTTACAAGCCATGTGTCTTCCTGCAGAGAAGGATTGCATATTATTCAATTTACATATTGGATGCTTTATTTGTCCTTTGACGATGATATGAAATACCTACAGTATACTCTGTGTGTATCTCCTACTTACGAACTCTCAGCTTGCCTTGAACGCACACACGACGACACACGCACTTTCTTCACTCTGCACACATTGCACACAAGTAAAGTCCCATCATTTCTCTAATGCTTTTACCTCAAGAGAAAGGAAGTTCTAAGGGATTTATTTATAGCAGTGGTGGTTGTCCTCTACAGCCTTTTAGTTTGCTGTGTGAGCTTTAAGTAAATGGTGAAAGCGTTTTTGCTATTCCTCACTCCGGCGCCTCGCTAAAGAGTGAGCATTTGAGAAAAGTAATATTTTCATCCACACATACACAAACTAAGTCGTTACACATTGAGCATCTCTCTCTCTGGAGTCCTTTTCATATCTTTCTGTACAACAACTTCTTCTAAGTAAGCAGCGTAGTAGTAGTAGTAAGTAGTCAGTATATAGTGTGTGTTGGCGTTGGCCTGTCTGTTGCACACTTTACGCCAGGGAAAAGGAAGAAACTTCTTATAGTTGCTCACGCACAGAACTCTCACAAAATGATGGGATAATGTACAAAATACTTTCTTTAAAATAGCCGTAACATAACTTGTAAAAAGGCAGAAGAAGAGTAAACAAGATTCATAAAGTTGGATAGAAATGGTAGCGTGTTCCTAACCGATACGCGAGGAGAAAGCCATTTAGAAAATTCAATTCCTTCAAGTTTTTTTTTGTTCCTTTCCTGTCTACGCATCTCTCTTCCTTTTCGATTGAGAATCTCTTTCAAATTCTTCTTATATGTGTCTGTGTGTGAGTTCAAATAAGAAATAAGTAAAACAACATTTGTGCATGTTAAAGAATATTATGCAACACAAGTTATCGTTGTAGGTAGTCGTCTCTACGGTCTGCGGTAAAACTCTGAAGTCTGAATGTTTGCATTTCTCTTATGTGTGGTTCGTTTGAAGAAAGAAATTATAACATTTCCTGGGAAAAGAACTCTCGACCTCAGTTTCAACGATTCAACGTTTCAACATTTCTACATTTTACACGTCTACGAGAAGAAGGCTTTTGAAATTTTTCGAGAGAGGCTCAGTTGGCTCTCACACAGTGCACAGCAGTCAGTATGTATCTAGCAGTCTTATAGTTATGATGGACCTCTACACACACACACACACATATCAGCATTACCACCCGGCATGCAAACTTTCTCTAAAAGATGTTTCTTCGATCAATTTCTCTTTTTCTTTGCAATCGACATCCAAATGGTAAACTTTCTTCCTGCTTGGTGTTTGAGTGACGGAGGGAAAGAAAGGGAAGGAAGCAACTGCTCTAAATTTATGCTCACGTAGATATCTCCACCAAGTCGCTTGTTTCCTCGCACGGCCTCTCTCTCTCTCTCCTTCGCTGCCTTGATGTATCGCGTTTGTTGAGACTAAGTAAAGTGAAAGATCCCCGAAGACCTGCTCTTTTCTGCTGTGTTGATTTCGATTACCATCTATCTCGCTACACAGCACACACAGTATCAATCTAATCCATTCGAACTACCGACTTCCACCAGACGAGTAGGAATATATAGAATATACACAGGGAGAGAGCCGTCTTTTGTCCTTCGTATTTCTTTATACGGCCTCGTCGCATATAATATTTCAACTTGAGCTTACTAACTGCGAATGGAAGGAACTACAAGGCTACTTACACTCAAAAAAGGATAATCTGTTCGTAGCCTGGATCTTCCGTCTGACACTCGGCATATGGAAAAGAGCAAAGTTGGAGAGTCAGAGAATACAACACTTTCTCTCTCTCTCCTTTTTTGTTTATGGGTAAATAAAGGGATGGTGATTTCCATAAATTTATTTCTCTCAGAGAAAGCTTCACATGACACTTCGCAGTCCTCTCTTTCCTCTCCTTGCTCCCAATCTGTCAAAAATAATTTGAGTAATTTTTGAAGCTCAAATATATTCTTGATTTGCTACTCAAACGAATCCTGCCTTGCATGGATAACTTTTCTCATACAGTTTCTCTCGTGGCTTATGTGGATTTGACTTTCAGATCTGTATATATACGGTACGGTATATCTGAAGGCTGGGCTGCCATTATTGTTGTTCTGCAACAACATACACAGTCTAGCTAGCTCCTAAAATTTGTCGAATGTTTAAAGAGTGCAGATTCCACTTCACTTTTATATGGGTCGTGTCACCCTTCTACGTGTGAGCTGCAGAAAGAACTCACTCGGCCTAATTTTCCATGCACGATAGCTCATGCTCCAATTTATAGGTCAGTAGCGTAAACTGGTTAATTATTATTATCTACTGGTTGAAATACAAAAGTTATTTGGCTCATAAAGATCGTTATATTTCTCAGTTATGTGCTTTGTAAATTATTTTAAGACTTTAGATCCATTAAAGCAAATTTGTCAAATATGAATTATTATAATGCCATCAGGTATCTATCTTCGATGTGATGTGATCAAGAATTTCCTACAAAATTTATAATTTCATTTGTTGCAATATAACTTGTTCTGCAATAGCTCATATTTAGTCATTACATTCTTCCACAGAGAAATTGCTTAAGAAATCCCTATCTGTTTCTGTGGCGTAAAGACAGGATTTTTGTTTTCTTACAAAAGAACCTCGTTGACAATAAGAGAGTAGCATTCAGACCCTGTGGGTGAGATCTCTCTTACTTTCCACTTTTAGTTGACTCTTACAATGGAGGTTTATTTTAATCCTTGGGGCATTGTGTTTTCGTTTAGGAGTTAGCGAGTGTGATTTAATGCGTAGGACTACTTGTGTGTGTGTAACTCTGAGTATTATGATTTAGTAGATTGGAGAAGCAGTTAATCTTGTGACGGAAGGAAGTAGTCGGGTGTAGTAGTAGGCGTTCTCTCGGGTTAAGTAAGAAATGCAGAAGGGAGAATGTGAGACAAGACGGAAGTTCTCGAGTGACAGGTGGTGGAATCATCAAAAGGAATTCTTCCTGTCGACTCCCATTACTCATCTACCGCTCCCATTTGCACACTAAATGAACGCAAGAGAGAATGGAAAATTTCAGTGGAGTTTCCAAATAAAAAATCGCTCTTAAAGTGTTTTCGAATGGCAGAGAGAGACTAGAGTTCTAGAAAGGGGAGAGAGAGAGAGAAAGGAAAGCGCTGGAGTAGCCTGAAGGTTATAATCCATTCTGAGACAGAATGCAGAGCAGCTTTTATGCAACTTTCACGGCCTTTCTCCACTTACTTTCCTCTCATGTGCCTTTGTTCCATTTGGCACACGAGTAAAACGAGAAATCACACGAGATTCATTTTTGCTCTCTCTCTCTCTGTGTGTACTAAGAGAATAATAATGATAGCTTCACTTTGACTTGTGTCAGCAAAAGGAGAAAGAGAGAGATTGTTTGATTGCCCTCGAAGTGGATTGGATGTTGGTTGTTCGAGCACATGAAAGAATGACTTACTCTGAGACGAGTCTTTAATAACCCTTTATAAACTTTATTTTTGATCGTAAAACTACTCTTTCTTATGAGAAAGAAATCTCTGCTTGTCAACCCTCCTGTCCTCTAGCTGCCTCTCTAATACTTCCACCATTACACGGGGAAAGCTGTTCCACTCCTCAACTCTCAGGATGAAAGATACGAGAAGAAGAAGACTCTGCTTGGATTTGTCTGCTGTGGGATTTCTCAGGGAACTTCCTTTTATATGCACTTTTACCTTTACATCATGCACCGAGAGGTTTGGGGGGAGAATGAAGAAAGACAAGGAAGATGGATTGTCTAGAATAGAAAGTTTCTCTATCCTTTGGTTTCGTCCGTCTTCTCCGAGAACAAAGCACAAGAAATAAAGTGATCTTTAATGGAGGTTTGAACAAGGAAGATAAAGAGTTAAGGTTCACCTTCAGCTACCAATGTTTCTTCCACGATTTCATTTGATAGAAAGACGAAATCAAAGCGTAACTTTGAGAACACGGGCTCTTTGTGACACTCAATGGAGAATGGAGACAATGTATTCTTTGCTAACATAATTAATCAAAACAAGTTTTATTTGTTTTTTAGAAGTGTAATAAAATTAATGTTGTTTCATGGAGTAAACAAAAGATGATTGCTTTTGGGTCTGCTACATTGACAGAATTTCTGGGAATAGGGTTTGATAAGTTTTGCAATTTACAAGGACATTTTTGCTGAATTGGGTTCGTAACAATAATAAGGGTCTCACGGTGACTTGTTTTAGTTGCAGCTTGCAACGCAACACAAAGTAAAATATTACATACCAGCCCAACAGTGTTTTGTGTTCGAAATAGGAGAAAGTATGAGCAGAAGAAGCAGCAGCAGCAGCTGCAAGACTTTGTTAGTACAAGTCAATCTTCATCGTGACAGAATGGCATAACTTTCCAAACAATTTAATACTACTTGAGAGTCAGAGAATAATTGAGAGAAGTTTTTCCAACTAAACCTGTCTCTTTGGTCTTCATTTTGTGTCGATATTCAACTTGTGTTCGGTAATCTACCTGACCCGCTGGGAGGATAGACTATGGAAGTTACTTTATTTCTCTTCTTACAGAAAAAAATAAGTCTTGTGAAAGAAAGAAAAAAGTTTTGAAAAGGGACTAGGAAACCAAGACGGAATAAAAAGAAACTTTTCGATGACGCTGTAAATGTGGAAATGGATTTTCATATCAAAAGGTCCTTTCATGAAGAATCTTTTCTCTCTTTCCAAGTATAATGGAAACTTTGGTTGCTTTCGAAGCGAAGAGCCACTTTGAAAGAAAAGTGACTGAACGTCAAAGAAGATCAAGTCGTAAGAATAGGTTTGAGCTACTTGGATAAATACAATTGGTGGTGTAATACCTAAAATGTTGAAGAAGTAGATACGGCATGTTTGCAAAGTCATCGTGTTAGGTGTGGATAATAATGTGAGGAGGGAGCTAGGAGAGAAAGTTGTTGAATGTGAATGTGAATACTGCTTTTCGTCAAATGTGTCGACTGAGGAAGTAGCAGTAGCAGTTCTTTTCTGATGATCTACACTTCAGTCAAGCGTAGGACTTCAAGTATTGTGGCAAGTACTTGTCTTTTTGTGAGGTAAAGAAAATTCCAAAGCTTTTCCTGGGAATTGACTTGCCCTTGTCAGTCTGTGAAAAGTTAGAGGATCACTAAACTATTGACAACTCCAATTTTACAATATTACTTGCTTCAACGGCTTTTACTGAAATAGATTCCAGAAATTGAAGCACAAAAGCCGGGTAGGTTGTTGTTTTTGTGTAAATTATACGTAAATTGGGTCAATCACTTTTTATATGAACTCATTGTCAGTTCTAAACGAAGGGTAAGTAAGTGAGTGTCTACTAATAATCAGAGTGGCCTTGAAGAAAGTAAAACTCTGCTGGAAAGTATTTCATGTTACACTGACTTATGACACAGGACGATGGAAATGAATGTATGCAGCAAAAGATAACTGTGTTTTGGCACTAGGCATTCTACTTCATCTAGCTGAAATTTGACATAATACGGTAACGAGTTCCCATTTCTCATGCGTTTGTAGGTTGCTGTTGTAAAGTGGAAGACAAAAATAGTGGAACAATGAGCATTACCGAATTTTTATGTAGGCAATGTTGAGCAGGAAATGGTGTAAGTTCATCGTTATGTTACGACGGTTCTCAACCTACTTTTACAAAATTTGTGTAGCATTTCTATTTCTAACTGCACAGTGTCCACGCTTACACATATTACACACGCTTACACACATATTTAATGAGGGTTTATTCGTTAGCTACGTACTTAAGTAGTGCCAAATTATTTGTATTTGTTAGAGGGTTTGTAGTTTGTGTCAATAAGGAATCGAATTCAGCAGTAATGAATTGTCAATCTTCGCTGGAAACAAGCACTACAAATTGCATCATTTGAACGAGTTTCACATTTGTCATTGCCAACGATCCTTTGACCTACAGAGAATGCATCTACCCATCCATTTTTGCAATTCCTTTTGTGATTCTTATTTAGAACTCGTTTTTCGCGTACCTTTACGAGTCAACTATAAATTCGTCGATAAGGGCTGAGTGAATTGCACGATGGACCTTTCTCTGACATGAATGGCTAGCAGCAAGCAACTGTTGGGTATACAATTCTAGTGAACTTTAACTTGATATTTTTTGAAGAATATAATTCAATCGGTCTATATTATTGATTTTCAGGCAGGTGGGATCCTAAATTGTGAATTTGTAACGTTCTTCTTTGATTATTTAAGGCTAGATATAAGTTTACAGTAATAGATACCGTTTTACCGTACAGAATAAATCCAAACCGATAACCTAACCCACATTGAAAGATTATATCTCATCGATACAATTCCATAGGATAATTGTACTTGTACTTATCCTTAATTAACTTTCCCTATGGATCGATGCATCGCATTCTAAGTCGACAAATAAGTTAATAAGTTGTTGGTAAAACACAGCGAGAGCTTTAGGGGTAAATACTTAAATACCAAAATGCAAAAGTATACATAATACTGTGAGGGAACGAGGATATCCAACTCAGTCTGGCTTGCCTTTTCAGTTGATTTAAACTGGTAATTGGAAACGAGACCACAGCGAAATATGAATGAGTTTTATGGCAGAAGTAAAAGGATTAGCGTAATGACTCAGCAGAGAGAGAGAGAAAGTTTTGAATAAAATTCAATCAAACTTGGTAGAGTGGAATTGACCATCTCCAGAGTGAACTAGATAAATATGAGGCACTGAGTGAATCTATTTGTGCACACAAGACTCGACTTCTCTCTCTCTATAAGAGAGATACACTCTGTGTTGTGTATTTTGTTGTCCTACTTCCTTTATGCCTTGTGGCTTCTCCGGAAACGGTTGGCAGTTGGGAAATGGATGAACTCACTTTCCTTTTTGGCTGTGTAGATCTTTAGCATCCACCAAACAAACATGTCTATATGTGTTTGTGTCTAGTAAAGCCCCGAACTGTAGCCCATTACTCCATTTCAGAGTCCTTTCATACACAAATGTATAAATGGTTTGTCAACTTTCTTGCGAAATGGACATTCAATCGGGGTAATGGCACATTGCAGTGATTTAGATGCAGTCCATTCGACGTCCTCCGCCTACTTCGCCTTTTATCCTCCTACGGCATTACATCATTATTCCATCCTGCTAAATAAATAAATTCATTTTGAATCCATCCACTCGATCTCATCCCTGCTCCGAGTTGTTTGTTCCCATATATTTATTGTTGTTATGAACGAACGCAAGAATGCACGGAGATAAGTTACATTATGCCGATCTCCGTGTGGATACAACAAAATTCCTCTTTATTATTACTTTATTGCTTCCTTCCTGTTTGATGCAGCCATGCATTAGGAATGTATTATAGAGAGAGAGGAGAGAGAGCGATATTATTATATGTGCATATCTGTGCTCCCCACGGTCGTAGTCACAAGAGGCCCAGTTTAGTCATAATCCGATTTTACTTAAACTTTCATCATGTAGTTCTGGTGCAGTCCAGTGGTTGCTTTGTGTAATAAAGGCCGTAGGAATGAGAGTAGTGGAATGGGCAATGTACAAACAGGAGGATATTACTTTACATAGAATGTAAGAAGGTCTCTCTCTCTCTCTCTCTCCTCGTATTCAAGTCCATTATTGGTCGTTGGATTGAATACAATGAATGCCATTCGGTCCGGATGAATTCTCTCTTTCGCAGAAAATTCGGAGAAAGACCGAGCTGAGGATATTAGCATTCACGAAGTCCATTTGTGGAGACTCATCACCCGGAAAAACATTCAGGGAATTGTAATAAAGCAATGTGAAGAAATCGGGTTGGAGAAAGAAGAGAGGTATTTGCTTCTATGCTTTCTCCGCATGGTTAGTGATGATCTGCCTTGAGTCTACTCCTCTGTCCGTGTGTGAGTTGAGACTGGTTCAATAGATTTAGCATGCAGAGTGTGAATATCATTAAGAACTGCACAGAGAAGAAATAAAGAGTAGGTTCCTCAGTCTTTCCTCCACTTACCACTTGGTCACGAGCCGAGATCAAAATTAAATTGAGAGCTCGTTACGTTAAGAACTCTGACCTGGAACTTACACCCGGGCTGTAATGAGGTTAGCAAAAAATGACCCGGTGGTAAACCTGAGTCCTTGACACATCTGGTTTACTCAGGAACTTCGGAGGAACTCACATCTACAGAGACCACAGGATTGCACACGTTATTCCTACACCTACCAGTGCAATCCTTAAAGAGAAAGTAACTCCTTAAGAATTACGATTTACGAAGAAGAATATCCTTAAGAAAGAAAGTCAGAATCAAAGCGTACCTACCTACTGTAACAACTGAACAACTGTAGTTAGTGTGTGAGTGTGTGTTGGTGAAAGAGGATTTTGTGTGGGATCCTCCAAGGAGACACACACACACACACAAACACACACACACGAAGGAAAGAAAGGACGTAGGTGTAAGTGAAGTAAAAGTGTAGTACGTGGGGAATTTGTTTTAATATGGAGAAGGGATGTCGTAGAGTAGCATATTGTTTTGGTCTACGAGATTGGATTCTTCATCTTCTTCTACTCACCTACTATACTTTTATATGTCCTCTGGTATTATTATATCTGCAGGAGGATGCTTAGGTAAAAAAAAGAAGAGAGCTGCTGGTGGTGATGCTAGTAGGCCGATTTCACTGGCGAAATCCCCACACACACACGTACACCGTCCTTGTCTTGTCTTTGACTTCCACCTCAGTCTCTAACTTCTTTTCCACTTGAAGGGAAGTGTAGGGAAAACTTTTTCACAAGGCTGTCCACGTAGCACACTTATGGGATGAGTTAGTTACAGACAGAAGTACAAGGTGTGGGCATATTGGATTCACTCTCATCACCATATCTCGTCGTGAGGAACATTTGCTCCAAAAGTCCAATCAGGGAGTTCCCTCTAACATATAAAAGACGAGAGAGAGAGAGAGAAAGATTCTCATATAAGGACAAAAAAAACACAAAACATTTTCACTTTCAACGATACTTTCACAGTGTGCAATTTCATGTTCGATGCCAAATTAGCGCTCATTAGGGACATTTTTGTGTTATTAATTTTGTTTAAGAAACTTAGTTTTCTCACAAAATTGGAGTCTATTCTGTCGGGGGATATGGGGAAGTTTCTCGTGGGGAAAAATAAGTGTGTGTTAGGCTTACACAGTTTCTTTTGTAAGTTGTCTTGTTAAGAAGTACAAATTGGTGGGTTCTTTTGCGAAGAAGGAAGAAGTAGCAAGGACTCTTTAATTTGAGATTTTATGTAAAGAAGAAAAAGGAGCAGGCACAGATACACACAGGGAGAGAGAGAGAGATCGGTTTGCTTGTGCATGAAATTGTTGTTGACAGTAAATCAGAAAGATGAGGAGAGTGAATGTGAGAAATAAGTCTCTCAGTTACGAAAGATATTCAACGAATCCATTGATCCGTATGGAATAATGACGCTAACAAGCTCTTGTTAGGTTTCATCTTCATAAAGTTACTTTGTCAGTTTCTTCTCAGTTTGAGTAGGTGGAAACTGGCAGATATTAAATCAGCAAAGGAGTGTGTGTTTACTTGCATAAGTAATATTTATTATAGTGGGTTGTTAGTTTGCAATCAATTTGGGACTTGTATACTTGAAGGTAATAGATGCAGAAATAAATTCATCCGTTCCAATTTAGCTCCCTAATTTTGGCTGTAAACCCATAACCCATCTTTCATGTGTCGATCTTTCATCTTCCACTGTAATCTCATTGTGATTCGTTAATTGTGTTAAGCCCACACAGTTTCAGTCTGATACTCTCGTCTCATTTTCACATTTCTGGGAATACTAAACTGATGAAGAGTCACCTGTGTAAGCTACACATAGAATTAAATTGCAAACGTAGGCTTCACCGAGGTATTAAATAAAGTTTTAGGTCAACCTGATCCCGGATTCCAATTACTTAGCTTTTAGCTACTTTCATAATCTACGTGGCTACTTTTCTGCTTATTTAACAATTCGAAAAACGTGAGAATGAATCCAAGGCCACTTTTCCCCTTATTTTAATCATTTGCAGAAACGTGAGGCTGATTTTTATAACAAGCTAGAAACCCTACCTATAATTTTTCATGCATAACAAACAAGGTTTCTGCTGAGCAGATGCTGTTGTTGAGTAAAGGATGATCACGAATAATCGATATTAAATGTGGGGAACAAGGAGTTTATGTAAGAAATCCAAGAAGGACATTCTCAGTGGGTTTGAAGTTTCTTGTTCCATTGAAACTGAAGACGTTAATTGGAATGGAGGTCCTATATCACAGTCTCCAAAGGGCCAAAGTTTTAGCTCAAACATATTGTTTATCGTGTCCAAAACTATTGACTGCGAACAAAAGTATTACTAACTATACAAAATTCTCAAAATTAAAAAACTTTCACCGAGCGATGTACTAAAACCAACTCTCTTCTTGTACTACACCGAATGGCCCTTCTGCTCTGGTTTAAAAAGCAAACACACATTTGCGCTTCAAACTTTATATTATGTGTATAGACAATCACAATAGAGAGGCCTTATACTTTCAGACGTCAGCTAACCCTTCAAGAAACCCACTTAAAGCTGCTCTCCACTCTTCACCATCCACCACCTCTATCATCATTCATATCTTTACCGTCTTGTCCTCTCCAGAATTAAGGCTGACAAAATGTGCAAAATATTTTCGCAAATAAACTGACAACCCAAGCTAAAATCTGGCGCAATCGACCAGTTATGACTTTTCTTCAACTTTTTGTTCCAAGTTTGATCTCATTTTTTGGCGAAGAAATTAGGTTAGTCGAAAAATCCAAGGATAGAGAGAGAGAGAGAGAGAGACGACAAGGGATAATAATTTGTCTTGTATTTTTCTAGCTGGATCAGCACATATTCTGTGTCCCGCTAGTAGTGTCAAGCTTGAATCATTTCCATCTTTGTCATCCCACAGGAAAAGGAGAGAGAAAGGAGTAATTCCATTTGGTTAGGAGAGAAGAAGAAAGCAAGCCGACGAAATGGAGACTCATGTAGGGAAATGCATCTTTTAAAAAATCACCGAGTGTCATCAAGTAATCCGCCTATTCCTGTTTCATTCATTCATTATAAGATTACAGCCGTCTTTCTCCCAACCCGGAAGAAGATTGATACTGACTGAATTACAACTACGACTACCACACTCTTACATTTCCTTTCCTTGATGGCTCTGCGATGGCGATGGCGATGTGGCAAGAGATCCGATGAGCCATTCAGTTCCTCCAACAAGCTCCTCTTCTCGCCAAGATTGATGGAATTTCTCCTGAGTGATGGCTCTTTGTTGTAAATACACATTGTTGGAACGAATCTTGAGAATTGGATATGTAGCCTTGCCTCGTCCTCCTTTAATTCCATGTAAAAAGAAATCTTAGGCGTGTGTGGGTTGTTCTTGCTGCTCGACGAGGTACGCAAAACTTTCCTTCTCTTTCTAACTCTCTCTTTTTATTCTG
The DNA here is from genome assembly GCA_034696625.1 of Isotomurus palustris. Lineage (NCBI taxonomy): Eukaryota > Metazoa > Arthropoda > Collembola > Entomobryomorpha > Isotomidae > Isotomurus > Isotomurus palustris. The sequence goes on along the minus strand of JAQGAD010001363.1, from coordinate 3,271 downwards.
ATAAACTTTTAATTTATTTTTTGTTGCATTACTCACAATCCTCTGGGAGAAAGTTTGTCGTGATGTGATGCGGGATGATAACTACTAGAAATTCTTCCTCAAGAGTTTTGTTTTTCATACAGCGTCGTAAGTTATTACAATTTCATAAGATTTGTTTCATTTCTCTTGAAATTATTTTCAGTAGAACAAGCAGTTTTGCCTGAAGTTAACACGGTTTCAAGATATCGCACCATCCTCTGCAATCATTGTGAAACTCTGTGAGAAGATACACACGTATAAAATATAATAATGCGCAGTTACAGTAGTGTTACAGTTATTATGTAATGTAATACACTACTACTTTCACCCTGGAGAGAGTGAAGATGCATTTCCGTATTGTTTTGTACGCACCCTAATTCCTAGTTCAATGTGTATTCTGCCTGAGGATTCAATGTTCTCTGTTCTGTTCACTGTTCCAAGTAATTCAAGGGTATCATACGCATCCAACAAAATTAATTTCCAGCAACACACGAATTTCTCGTGTCTTAAGTTATCTATATGAATGAAGTGAAGCTACGAAGGCACGCACTCACGACCAGCAAAGTGAAATCTCTTTTCTCTGGTAGTCCAGCATCTGCTGCTCCAAGCTGGGCTGTGTGTTGTGTGTCCACTTTTACTCACAAATTAGTGTGAAAAAGGAAGGGAGTGAAGTAAAAGTTGTAAATTGTACCATCTGTTGTCCCACACGACTCCTAGTCTGGTGTTGGTGAGGCTGATAAATAAGCGTGGACAGAATCGCTATTTTCTATTTTCTGACGACAATATGAGAAGATATTTACACCAGTAGACGATGGCCAGACTTGTGGTATCGAATTTTAAAGCTTTCTGCGAGCATCTCTCTCTTTTAATCTAGAATATCAGATAATCAGATTCAGATACCTCTCTGTGTTACAGTTGCAGCTCAATTACGGGACGAGATCAAAATAAGGAAGGGATCTGAAGTCTCAAGTTAATTATTCTACAATATAAGTGATACACAGTAGGTAGATTGTTGCTCTACACCGTACCCATTCAGAGATTTAGCAGGTCTGTGAAAGCAATTTTAAGATGCATAAAAGGGTAACTATTCAACTCCTTGCAGGTGTATGATCCATAATATGTCTCTTCTTAATCTCACGGATTTTCAGACGCCTCACAGTGGTTGAAGTTATTATGTACTGTAATCTAGTGGAAATATGTTATGAGACGCCTACTTGAATTTCATCTAACACCCACTGCATAACTCCGGGAGAGTATGCGTAGGTTCACAGGTAAACTTTCCAAAGATATAATTCTGCACTAGGGGAAACTTAAGTCTTTTCGACTTTGACACAGATCTCGTTGGCTGAACTATCTACTTTTCCCTTGCACGCAACCGTGTACCTATAGTACTTAACCTTTAAAATCCATTCGCTGCTGACTGCGTGGTACTTTCTACGATTAAAATATTAGCTAAATTTACGTAAATAATCTACGCTTTGGGGTTACTCATCCGCAGGGGATTTTAAAATTAGTCCTACGCCTCGAATTTCCACACACTTTTGACATTATATTTTAATCAAAGAAATATAAATAAATGACAACATTAGACTATCATACATCATACAGAATGAAAGATGGCATTTTCTATTGGAGCGTTTCATGTTCTTCCCACAAGCATAGCAGTGGCAGTTTGCAATGGTGATTATTTTGCAACACGGTGAATTTAAGTTGGTGTCATGTTTTGTTTCAAATCTAATGCATTAACACGACAGAGTATATTGTTGGAGGATGTTCAGTCTGCACTTCTGATTACAAGAGACAAGAGACGAATGGAGAAAAAGTGTTGAAAGACTTAACCTGGGAGTGTGTCACTTGAACACTGTTAAATTGAAGGGTAATAGATCTTTGGGGAAAGTGAAAGACAACACGTCTTTCGCCAGTTGTCCGGTTATGTGGAACTCCTGATGTTTTTCCAGCACTAAATCCGACGAAAGGAACAAACAAAACAAGAATGTATTTGTTTTATCTCTCTCCTTGTCTGTTTTTAGGTACTTTCACATGTCACTATAAGTTAGATTGATCATGACATTAAAGGAACTCCTGGTGGTGAGGAAAACAACAGAGCCCCATAATTAACTCACACAGTCTTCTTTATCACTTCACTAGTTTTGGATAAAAACATTATGTGTTTTATACGGGACAATGATACTCTTTCCTGTGCTTCGAATTCCCTCAACGAGCAACACGCAGCATCATCAAATAAGGATTCGCAGAGAAATGGCCATGAGATAATTAAGAGCATGGAAATCAATGGTTCCAAGTTATACGAGAGTCTTTTTGCTGTTTGAAGTTGATTAGGAAAATACATTTTACGCCTATTAGAATCGCATAAAATATTATTTGTTTTTAGAGTAGTAATTTCCTACTCATTATATTACGAAAATCAATAGCATTCGCAGTAAACAAGAATAGAGTTACATTAGATTCAGTGGAATCCGGTTTAGGTACGCGTAACCTGATGGCTAAAGATAAGAGGGATTACTTCTACAACGAACAGCAACAAAACAATGTAAGACAGAATTATAGCGGAAGGATAATTCCACTTATTCCACTGATGAAAGGAGAATCTCTATTTTCTGTGCAATTCATTTGACTCTAGTTTAACGAACCTTGGTTCCTTCCTCGTAAATAATTAACACTAACACAACACTGTGAGTGCACTAGTGCACTCAACGTCGTACTGACATCAAACTCAGTCAAATGCACTAACAAGGATGTTGCAAGTGAGAGAATGCATCGATTCTTATTACAAGCGTAGTAATTAATTAAAATATCCTCGAATTAGCAGAATTTTTTTATCGATCCGGAAACCCTTAGCAGTCCTGGTCAAAGGTTTATCCAGTGACCTTACATGATGCATGCTAACAATATTATGTAATCAAAAAAACAAATAATTAGCAATGCTGAAAGTATAAATAGTTGAATTGTCTAGAATTATATTTGCCAGTTTCACTTTCGTGTTCGAGCTCATCATTTCTTAGCATCATCATGATCATGAAAACTTATCTTGTAAGTAGAATATTTCTGAAATTAGTGGAAACGCTTGATTAGATTTACCTCCTGATGTCCTAATTGTATTATCTCTTTCTGTTAATGAGGTTCTTGCTGTTCTGATCTTCGGAGTTGCAGTAACTACAGCTCAGTACGGACTGGGAATCAATAACAGACTTGGATTTGGATTAGTTGGAGTTCCTCTTGCAGAAGATGGCTG
>JAQGAD010001362.1:0-20438 GCA_034696625.1 Isotomurus palustris | reverse complement strand
TCTGGTTTTGTATCATAAGCAGAATCTTTAAATACAAATTAAATTGAAATTTGAGTCTCCGTTACATAATATGATGAGGTGAGATGCTTTAGTATTGCCGTAGTGGACTTCTTAGCCCTTATCATATAGAAGAAGTCGATCCTACTCTTCCAGCAGCCCCGTATACATCAGAAACACATATTCAAACACACTTGAAGAATCCGAGTTGCGCTGCTCTGGAGTCCGAATGAAAGGAAAACCCGATCTTGACTGGTACAAAAACTGTTTCACGGGATCTCTTCGAAGTATTCGCATTCATAGAAGGCTTCTTCTTCCACAACCAATGCTACTGCTCTTGCAGTCTCCCTTTTGTACAGTTTTTGTCGAGCTACGAGGGAACAAGTCGGCCAGTTTGTTCCTATTTTGTCCAAAGAGAACTTTGTTGTACAATTCTCCTCGGTACCTTCACCAACCAAGTACAGAGACAGAGGGTAGTATGAGAAGGCACAGCTACGCTGGAAAACTTTGGTAGCCAAAGTAAGCTCTGCTCCACCATTCCCCCATATACTTACGTGTAGGCTCCTGGAACAAGTTTGAAGTTGGGAGTTGGGATAGCTTCTCAAAAAAGGTTCAAATCTAGCGAGCTACACTCACGAAGGATAGAAAGTTAGGTTTTATGTTGGAGAGAGAGAGAGAGAGAGGAGAGAGAGGGTGGATCGGATACAAAAGTATGGAAGGATAGCGAGATTGAATCTCTCACTGCCAAACTGAACAAATGAGACATGCAAGTCGTCTTAAGCCTCAGTTGTAACTTAGCAGTGGTTCAAGTCACATTGATTTCACACTGCTCCTCATCATCATCATCATCGTCACACACCCCTAAAAGTCAAAAGTAAATCTTCGAAAAAGTTTTAAGTTATATCAAAGACGAACCAACTCTTCTCTCGTTCACATTTTGGCAAAACAGACTTTCCAACACCAAACAAAATGAAATTGAAGGACAAAAACTTTCTGAGATTTATAACAATCTCAAACAGAAAATTTCAAAATGTGTAAAAGGGAACGGAATAATAGTTTCCCGTAAAGTCCAACACATATTGTGGTGGATTCTGTGAAGTTCTTGTGAACACACAAACAAGTGAAAAACTCGGAAAAAGAGTACTTTTGTGAAGGATTCTTGTTACGTACCTCAATCTTCAGTCCATATCAGGTAAGAAGAAACTTCATTTCAACCAGAGGAGTTTTTTCATTTCACTAGAAAATATATCACTCTTGTGTATCTCTACATTTTAAAGAATTCCGTGAAGATAGCTAAGGACATATACACGTAGGTTTGTAGAATCACAAGAAGGGCTCTTCAAACTCGACTACTAATAAGTAATGCTAAAAGTCTCAATCTTAAGAGCATTCTTGTTTCTCTTTTAATTGCGAATACGTCTGAAATTCAAATTAATGTTGAAGCAGCACTTCCTCCTGAATTCTTCCTACGAGTCTTGAAGTAATTTATTTGGTTTTTATGTAACGCAAGGAAAGAGCTAAGGGCTAAAGTAAGTTATACTGGGAAATTAATTTCCCGAAGAATATAATCTTTAATTTCCTTCCAGTATCAAATTACTCCAAATCACTCCAAGTTCAAGTTGAATTAATTAGAGAGAAATGAATTCCGCCCAATACTCACGATGAGTTAGCTGGACTAATCTGAAAAAGAGCAGATCTTGTGTGCAAACTGTAATAAACTCAAACACTCAAGGCACAAGAAGAATATTGGGTTTCTCAACTTCCTTAGAGCTTGTCTGCTTAAATGAAAACACTTCCGTCAAATCAAAATGCAAGCTTGAAAAGTAATTAACTGGTACCAATAAAATGATACGCCTCACTCACTCGTTCTGAATTTCAATCAAAGTCTCAAATTCTCTTGCTAAACTTATTCAGAATGTTCAGATTACCGAGAGGCTTTTAACAACTTCCAGGCTAGATAGGAACAAAGTAATAGGTTGTTTGAATGCAGTAGAGTTTAAGATAGGAGACGAGAGACTTGAGTAAGCTGGATAATGTCAAATAATCTCTCTTACGTAATTGACAGAAGTTGCAGGCCTAGACAGAAGTTTGTAGTGAGAGACTGATCTTTAAATACATTAAGTTGATCATCTTGCCCTAATGAAAGGTTCACTCTACTTACTTACTACTTACTTAGTATTTTGAAGGAATATCAACTCTCCCACAATATTTTTTGTACTGTTCTGGCTGTTCTTCCTTTCCTTCATACATGAGTGTTAGTGTGTTGACTTAGCTGTCAGTTAAAGTAGAAATTCGATCTTTCTGAGAATCTCTCGTTGATGGATTTACAAAATAATAAACTCATTTGTATGTGGAGTAGAATCCTTATCACGAGGATGGGCTATAAGAGTTGATAGTGAAGTTGCTCCGTACACGGCACCTTCTTTATATATCTCTACAAAAAGAGATGAGCATGTCATAGTAATAATCATCCACTCCGTTTAAAGTTGGATGGATAGAGAGAATCCACGTAAAAAACTAGACGTGCAGGGAAGGAATATGTGGAAAGAGAGACGAGATGAAATGGATATTTGTTCAGAAATTATAGTTGTTACAGTTTGAAATTTACGAGCTTATCTTCTCATCACATATTTTACTTTGTAGTGTGTAATAACAAAATTTTTTCACCACAAGAAACCTCCTCTTACACTGGGCAGTGTAAAATTTAACTCTTTGAGTCTTCACCTCTCTCATTGGGAGTAAATTGTATACTTCAACCATCAAAATGTAAATTGTTATTCATGTTGCTGCCTCAAATGCTAACGAGGAATTCACCAACCTAGTCTTCCAAGTCCAAGTCCAAGTTTCCTATTTAGTTTGAGGCAATACGCAGGCAAACCTTAAAGTATACACAAGAAGAAGATTCCTTAAATTCACACGGCAGTCTTGCATGTTGTTCAACCCTTGTCTACTTGCATAATTACTAGTCTTCGTATTTGTTGATATTGTCAACTTGATAGAAACGCAAGACTCCTCTCTGTGCAATTAACAATCATTAATCCTTCAAGTTTCAATATTTCCAATATCTCAATAACCTTCCACCTTCCTTCATGTGTGTTTGTGTGTGTTATTTAGTTTCACACGCAATAATTACTGTTGCAAAGTCTTGGTGAAAGTCCCGTTAGCAAAATTACATGCCTCGTCGCAAGTAAAAAGAGTTGTAAAAAGAAACCAATACTTTTTGGTTTCAATATTTGCTCGCAAACTGTAATAATAATGTGAACAGTCGGAACAGAACAAGTAGAATACTTTTACACGCTGAGACTTCGAGACTTTGATACCAAAAGGGGTTGAACATTCGAGTGTAGTTTCGTTTGTTGCCTCATCAGAAGGCTTTTTAGTGTAAGGAATAAACTAAGCACGTATTTGCATTTCACATTAGCACTTGTGTAACAAAAGTACCAAACTAACACTAACATTTCATATGATTGTATCGTCGGCTCCACACGCTCCTCTTTAGACTAGAAAGCAAATAGTACATCTCTCGAAACAACCTGACATTGATGAGTGAAACGAAGAAAATGTCATTAATTTCCTTCATTTTTTACACAACCCCTTTAGAGTAATAGTTGGATTTTTTGTTTCTTTTGAATTCCAGGTTGTCTCATCGTCATTCAGCCAACCCATCATTTGATCATTTGTTTGTCTCTCAGATCTTTCATCGCCTTCGTAGAATATTTTAAAAGAAGTTTGTGAAACACTATCCTGGTCAAATATCCCTGCCAGCTCTCTCCGTTCTCCGTACTATTGAGACACGATGACGATGAACGCATAATAAGAAGTATTACTTCTACACGAAAAAATCCACATTCTCATTGAGCCGGGTACAAAGTTCTTTGAAAAGTAAATCTCATCGTAAATGTGTCTCTTCTTGCACACTGAATAAACTCTAAAAAAGGACATTCGTTATGGACAAGTGAATACATTTTTCTGGTTTAAAAAATTCCTCCAACCATCTTCACAAAAGGCAGAGGAAAAAGGTAGAAACAAGGAGCGTATACACACTCGGTCGCTCTTTCCTACAAAATGTGGTGGTCAAGTGAAAAAGTGAGTTGGACCCACAAAATGGCCCTTCCTTCTTCCTCAGGGATGATTTATGTCCTCCTGATGTTTCTCCTGTGTGGAGGACCCGTTCGTGGGAAATATCTGGAAGAATGTGAACGCTCCACAGTCTCGCCTAATGGACAAGACGTTTCCCTCACGTGTCGACTGAGAACCATCAATAGCGAATTTGATAAGACGAACTTCTCAGCAATATCAGGGGATTCTGTTGTCTCCCTCCAATTACAATGCTCCGATGTTCTCTTCTACCAAAGCTCTCTACAGCCTGGGAGCTTAGCTCATTTCTCCCGACTCGGATCTTTGCACATCGAACACTGCAAATTGAGTCGCCTGCCCCCATCAGTCTTTGCTGGGCTGTCACTCCTGAAAAATCTCACGATACGGACACACAACACAGCTTGGCCTGTGCTAAGCCTGGACATCGCGTCAGGAGTATTTGCTCATCTGCCACACCTAGAGAAAGTGGATATTTCTGCAAACAACATATGGACTTTCCCAGACAGACTGTTTTGTCCTGCAAGCTCCCTGGAACATTTGAACGTGAGTCTGAACCGACTCCAGGACATTAGCGACTTGGGATTTCGAGAGAGAGATGACAACAGCAAAGATGGGAATGCATTTGGAGGGGGTGGGCCTGCTGCTCTCGGTGGTGGTGGCAGTGTTGGGTCTCGTGAACCTGGCTGCAAACTAGGAATCCAAGTCTTGGACTTGTCATACAACAGACTCATTCTGCTTCCTCCTCGCGGTCTGGGAACGCTGACTTCCCTCAAAGAACTTTATCTACAAGGGAATGAAATCTCTGTGGTTGCGGATCGTGCTCTCGCTGGACTCAAAGGACTTAGAGTTCTCAATTTGGCAGATAATAAAGTGGTTGCCCTTCCAGAAACATTACTATCGGACAGTACGGAGATAACTGAGATTTATTTGCAAAACAATTCCCTTTCATCCCTTCCACCAAAACTACTTGCCAAATTGGACCAGCTTGTTGTGCTTGACTTGTCCCATAACATTTTGACTTCCAATTGGATGATGAAGGGAAAACTGCCTTCTCGCTCCTCTGCTCCTCCAAGTCTCTCGACTAACAACATTACGAGCAATAATGAGACCCAAACAACAAGTAAGCCTGGCAGTGCAACTTCTCCGTCTACTCCATCATCGTCCACAACTGCAATGACTACAACGGCAGCAGCTTCTTCACCCAACAAGTCTGGTGGTGAGGGTGCTGGAGGAGGAGGAATCTTCTCGGGACTTATTCGTCTCGTCCTTCTCAATTTGGGATACAATCGACTCACTCGACTCAGCCCTGAACCCTTCCAAGACTTGTACAGCCTTCAGATCCTTAATGTTGAACACAATTCTATAGACACCATCGAGCCAAACACATTTTCAGCTATGAACAACCTCCACACATTAATTCTGTCCCACAACAAATTGACATTTATTGATGCAACGGCTTTAAACGGTCTCTTCGTATTGAGTCTTCTCTCCTTGGATAACAATGCATTGAGTGGAGTACATCCCACGGCTTTCCACAACTGCTCCAGTCTCAAAGATTTAAACCTGAATGGGAATTCATTCGCCGAGATTCCACTTGCCATTCAGAACTTGACACTTCTCAAGACTGTAGACTTGGGAGAAAATCAGATAGAACAGTTGGAATCCCCGAGGTTAATTGGCTTGCCAAATCTGTACGGACTGAGAGTGACGGGAAATCGTGTGGCTAATGTGTCTAAAGAGGATCTGCGAGAGTTGCCTAGTCTGAAGGTACTCAATCTGGCAAGGAACCGACTCCAATACGTGGAGAAAGGGAGTTTCGACTCAAACACTAATTTACAAGCTGTCCGTCTTGACTCCAACTTTCTTACTGACATCAGTAATCTCTTTGCTGAGTCTCCTGCTCTCATCTGGTTGAATGTATCTGATAATCACCTAACCTGGTTTGACTACGCTCTCGTCCCTAAACAATTGCAGTGGTTAGACATTCACAAGAACGGGATCGCTGATCTAGGAAATTACTTCCAAACCAATGAGCTCCGTCTACAAACGCTAGACGCTTCATTTAATCGCATCACTAAAATCGGCCCAGCCAACATCCCCGACTCCCTCGAAATGCTCTACCTCAATGACAACCTCATTTCCACCGTCGAGGCTCACACTTTCTACAAGAAAGTTAATTTGTCACGAGTAGACATTTTCGCCAATCAGATTGAAACAATGGACTTCAAGGCAATGCAACTAGCCCCGTACCCTGAAGGGAAGCCTCTGCCTGAGTTCTACATCGGAGGAAACCCAATAGTCTGTGATTGCAACATGGAATGGCTCCAGAGACTCAATAAACTTGATCATTTGAGACAACACCCAAAAGTAATGGACTTGGACAGTGTCTACTGCAAGCTCGTGTACAACAGGGACAAGTACTACGTTCCCTTGGCAGAGGCGGATCCTTCTCAGTTCCTCTGTTCCTACAAGACACACTGCTTCGCACTCTGTCACTGCTGCGACTTTGACGCTTGTGATTGTGAGATGACTTGTCCCAATAATTGCACCTGCTATCACGATGACACCTGGTCAGCCAACATTGTGGACTGTGCTGCTAAAGACCACGTCTCAGTTCCTGCGAGGATTCCTATGGACTCAACGGAAGTATACTTGGATGGAAACCACTTTGAGGAACTCACTAGTCATGTCTTCATCGGGAGGAAGAACTTGAAAGTCTTGTATTTGAACAACTCACGGATAGAGAGGCTGCAGAACAACTCTTTCTCCGGGCTGAAGCGACTGCAGGTTCTCCACCTAGAAAATAATTTCCTCCAGACCATCAACGGCTATGAATTCGAACCCCTCGAGTCTCTCCGTGAACTTTACTTGCAAACTAATCAAATCTCATTCATTGCAAATAACACTTTTGCGAGTTTACGAGTCCTGGAGGTTCTGAAGTTGGATGGGAATCGGCTGACGAGGTTTACAATGTGGTCCCTCAGTCTCAACCCGTATCTCGTGGAAATAGCGTTGAACGACAATCCGTGGTCATGCGACTGCGACTATGTGTCCCAAGCCGCCCCTTGGATTCAGTCCAACGTGGCTAAGCTGATGGACGCTCAAGGAGTCAACTGCAGACTCAATGGAAAGTCACTTTCACTCGTTTACATGAATGGAACTAAATGCTCGGAAATTACGGCGTTGTCAGGAGCGGTGGAAGCCCCAGAGACGTCTCTTCCTCCGTACGTCCCTCTCCTCATCGTTATCATGGCACTCTGTCTTCTCATCGGGACTGTCTTTGTGGCTGTGTGCCGGAAACGAACTTCACTCCGGATTTGGGCTGTAGCCAAGTGCCCACTCAATCACTGCTACCAAACCACACTGGATGATGATCGTGAGAAGCTGTACGACGCTTACGTAGCCTACAGTGTCAAGGATGAGTCCTGGGTGAGTCAAGTGTTTGCAAATGAGTTGCAACAAAGTTGTGACAATACCTACAGACTCTGTCTGCACTACAAAGACTTCCCTGTCACTTCATACATCGCTGACACTATCGTCGAGGCTGTCGAGTCCAGTCGCCGCACTGTCATAGTCTTATCCAAAAACTTTATACAGTCAGAATGGTGTCGCTTCGAGTTTAAATCTGCTCTCCACGCAGCCCTCCGGGGAAAGAAGAACAGACTCGTGGCTATAACTCTTGGGGACCTTCCCACAAGAGACTTGGACCCTGACCTTCGTGTCTGTCTCAGATCCGCTACCGTCCTCAACGCAAACGATAAACTTTTCTGGGCGAAGCTTCGCTGTGCCCTGCCAAATCCTCGAGCTTCCTTTAATAATAGCAATTCTTCCAGAACTCTCACCCGACCTGGAAGCGGGAGTAGTGTTACAAGTAGTGTAAGTAATACGTACAATTGTTCCACTGGGGGTGGCTCCACACTCCCTCTTAATGTTAGTGCCAGTCTAGGGGGTGTGCCCAGTTCCCATCACCTTAACTCTAATAGTATTAATCATACCCACTCAAATACTCTCCTCAGCAATGGAAGTAGTCATCTCCACAGCCTTCCTCCTCACCACCATCAAACTCTTATGCATCATCATCATCACTCACAGCAGCAGCAGCAGCAACAACAGCAGCAACAGCCTCAGTATGAATACCAAAGCATCGGTGGAAGTAGTACGAATGGAACTTTACCTCATCTCCACAATAATTCAGCAGTGTCAGTGCCATTGTTTGTGCCACCATTTCCACCTCCAAACAGACCTCCTCCTCCCTTCCCTGCACCACGAAGACCTCCCCCACCTGCACCTTTATGGGCTTGACAATTAATTCCGGATTACCATTACTTCCAGGTGAGCATTGAGAACCAATCATGACCGTGTTTAATTACTAGAGACTTTCTCTCTCCGCGTAGTAATAGTGCTTGTGTGTGTATAAAGCTTTGCCAAAACTTCTTCTCTATCGCAAGATGCTTTTCCAATACGAATTTATATATTGTATTCATTCGCACTGTCTTTATACTCCTGCATAGACAGCATACTGCTGCCTACCTACTTTGTGCCACTCGCACAGAAGATTATAAATCTGTTTCCTCCGTTCCTTCTTCTTTATGCAAATTCTTTAATTAATTTCGTCTGGACAGAATAACGAAGAAGAAGCTGGGAGGGAAGGAAGGCTCTAGTGGAGTTGTATGCATAAGGCGTTCAGTTGCTCACTTGTACCTTAACTTTCTCTCGTGCTTTCTCCTTCCTTCGGCCTGCCATTTCGTTACACACACACACATCTCTATTTCTGCAGCAGTCAGGAGTCGTAAATCTCATCCTAAAAGCTACTTTGCGTAGGCCATTTTATCTCTACCTTTCAGCTCGACTTACTCTCTGGGTCTTTCACTTTCCTTAGTTGAATTCACTTCTTTAGTGTCTCCCACAGTGTGTTTTAAACACTGGAGAGAGAACTCTGAGATTCTTTAAGTGGAGATTCAAGTAGTTGTGTAGATAGGAGGAGATAGTGGGAAAAGTAACAAAATGCAAAACCACAGAGAAGGAGACTGTATAGCTGTAAACGGTCGTAAAAACAAATACAGACTAATTGTTGCAGTTTACTCGGTCATAAAGTAATTTTATATAACTAATATCTTGACTCTCACAAGTCTCTCGCCTCTTTCTCTCTTCTTCTTCTCCCAAGGGCATTTCTTGATCTTTCCCTTTTACTTAGAAAAGACGGAGGCTAATCTTAATTTTCATAGAGTTTCGCAGCAAACAAGAACAAAGTCAGAAGTTCTGCATACTTTATTCTTTCTCGCCTTGAAGGCGTTTCATAAGAAAAATCCTCAAAGATGAATGAATTGTGTCGTACCTACTTTCTTCCTTGAAGTTTTGCTTGAACAAAAAAAAGTGCTGAAAAGTCTGAGCGTGGATTTTTGAGTGTAGACTCTCCTCATCATCATCAGTCGCGTAGGCAGTGGAAATCAGAAATCATAGGAAAGAAAGAGGTGCGGCTCCGAATAAGTGAACAATTTAGGTTTCCTCCTGCTTTCTATTAATGCAATGGAGAAAGCAGAGGGAGAGAAAGTTGCTCAGCATAATAATCATATTCCCGTCCTCGTCACACTAAGAAAGGAGACAGTTGTACATTTTTCTTTAAGTCAAAGTCACTCTCCGGACCACTTTACTTTATTATCCTTCACATTGAATTGCAAATTTTTACCAACACGCTACATTGGCTGTTGTAAGTACTTTCTCGTCCTTTCCTTGATTTCATTTCACGAGATAGTTTTTGGCTGTTCCCAGGAAATAAAATTCTTGTGTCAAATGAATAAGATCCTATGAGAAATACACACACAAAAATAGGTCCATACTAACCTCGTGTACCAGTAAAGGAAGGAAACAGTCTTTTCTTGAATAAAACTGATCAGTATCAGGAGAATGGGAAGGAAGCAGACAGCCAGGTAGAAGAAAGTAGTGCAGAGACGTGAACGGAGAGACAGAAAGAGGAGACCCAGTAGACTTGTCCTACTAAAAAGTCTAAAAGACATGGAACATTTAAGACCTCCATCACATCATCCAAGTCTGGAAATGTTCTTCTTCCAGCCGTTCTAATCTTATTTGGCTCTTTAGTGAACTAGTAAATTTTATGCAGATTGCAAAATCAAATATGCACACTTACTAGTGTGTGTCATGTTTGGTAGAGAGGAAAAGTAAGTAAATTGCGAGAGGTTATACACATCACTGTAAGAAGGAGACTTAAGAAAAGTACCTCTAGAGTCGATGCTAAAAAAGACCGTTTATGATTTCCCCGTGGGAAAATAGACTGCGAGAGTTCCTTACTCTACTTATACTACCGATCACATTATAGTATTCACCTCGAGAGCACGTACTTTTATGCTATTAAGGGCACTATCATCAAATCAAAGTCAAAGTACTTATGAACTACTGTAATGGCGTGCTCTGAAAGAGAATCGTCGGTGGAAGAATAGAGAAAGGAAGAAGTGTGTGTAATGCCAGAGACAAGAGGAGGATGCCAATTCCATCGAGTATAGAAAAGAAGTAAAGTAACTATTGGAATTGGACAATGCATGCAACTTCCATTCGGTTCACACACAGTTAATACTGAGGAAGGCAGTTTTTTCGCATAATGGCGATCATTAGAAGGCAGGTTAGACTCAATCACCCTTTTGGATTCTCACTCTGAGGGATCCAACTGCTTTTAAATGACCGTTGATGAGATTTCTATTTGATATCAGCAGGTTTCTCTCGTGATAATAATAATTCCATCCGAGTTTAACTGCACACACACTCCACAATTCCACACACACACACAGGAGATTCACAGAGGTCCATCCATCCATTCATCTTCGCTGTTATATTAAAGGGGATTTCGAAAAGTAGTGAAGCGTTGTTTATCCTGAAACATCTAAAATGTGGAATACACTTTAGCCTAAGGATCAGATAAAACAAAATCCATGTTTGTTGATAATGAAAACCCACACAAAATCCGAGTGTTTTCAGTTCCCATCCTATTCTTCCATCTCAATCAAGTTCATTTCATCTGTATTATCTTCATTGCCCGCCTCCCTCACGCGAACGACGAACCTCCAGCTTATCTTTTGAGTAAAGAGAGAGAGAGAGAGAGATGTACCAGACTGATAAGGTATTGACATTTTCGAGCGTGAGAGAATGAGCAAACCCTTCTTTCTACTCGGTTGTATTTACACCGATAGAGATACCTCAATCCTTCCCTGTCGTGAGTTTAAGAGCACATAAATTCCTCCAAGTGTAAAAACACACGTAAGAACTTTCGTCATAAAGGTTCAGTCCCATCAGTTCATCTATCGAGACATAAAAGGGAATGTAGAAGTAAGTAGACAGGCAGTAACCCTTCGTTAAAGTATTTAGGCTAATGGATGGCTCTCTCTCTCTCTCTCAGTTTCCCAAGTAGATATATTTAATAAGGAAGATCCTGCGTGGATTTACTTTTAAGGATGATACAAAACTAACTAGTTATTTGCACTAAACGATAAAAGGTTAGTTTACTCTTGTGTAAGAATAGCAGAGACGAAGGGAAGGACGGTGGAAGTTGATAGTGAGGTAAGAAGGAGTTTGCTCAAGGGTAAGCTGAAATGACACTCGAAAGGAGAGAAAAAGTGTTTTTCAACAACCTTCTCATGGCTCAGAAATTATTATCAAAGTGGACTATCATCATCTCTCCCTCCTCCGTAGTTAGCTACGGTAGTGGAGAGTAAAAATGTGCGTGGACCAGTTGAGGAAGAAAAAGATATGGTCAAGAACGGTAAAGAGATAGAATGAAGGGTAAAGGTAGACGGGACATGATCAACGTCAAGATCTCCCTCGTTATGTGAAGTATAATGGTGGTGGAAGGAGAGAAAAGAATCTTTGGGTCTGATAGGATTGTCAGAGTTTGTGTGTGTGTGTGTGTGTGTCTGGAACCTTAGACGGTGTTTGTTGGTGTGGCTATAGTTAGTGTGTATAATAGGCTTGTAGAAAGATAAGGCAGGAGTTGGTCTTGTGATGTACACGGAAGAGGTTTAAATGCATTGAATTGAACTGAATTGGATGGGTTGAGCACTCAACAGAAAGCGCGATAAAAATAAAGATTGGAATCTCGTTTTTCGGATTGTATTCCGTCTTCCTCAGAAGGATTCTCCAGGCCTCCCTGACACACACACACAAGAAGAATATGAGAAAGAGGGAAGAGGAGAGCACACACAGAATGACACACAACTGAATGGTCACATAAGCACACATTGTTGTTGTCATTGTATTGTCCATGAAAGATCCACATATCTACTTTTGCTTTTGGTTGGTTACTCCCTCACACTCTTCTTCAACAGCATCTTCTTCTTCTTCTTCGAGCTCCTCCAGTCCTCCAGCTTCTCCGTGAATTTCTCTCTGGTCAAACACAAACAGAAATTGAATGTGAGAGGGCTTGTCGAAAGTCCAACTTCCTCGGGAGTTTTCTACGCACACAAAAATAATTTTCCGTGTCTAACGGTCCAAGTAATTTGATGGAGGTTGTGATGATGTAAGGAGGCACTTTCTCTCAAGAACTTGTGACTTGTACGGACTTCGCCCATGTTCATTTCTTTGAGCTTTTGTTTGACCTGATTCACTATGAGTAGATTGGACTGACTGAGTGTGTATGTAAGAATAGGCTCAGCTATCAAACTGAGTCTGAACTCTGAAACGTGTATGAAAAGCTTTTCTATAAATTATTACTTTCCTCCCTACTTCGTCTCTCTATACTTTGAATTACTTTGTGTCTTGTGAAAACATCGACTTTCTATTCAGTTCTGATTAATAATTTTTACGTTTCACCATTGTCTCCTTGTCTGTTGCTTTTTGCTTGGAGGATATTTGTCTTTCCGTTGTTTGCAAACTTGTGAAACAAAAACAATAATATTAAGTATAGATGAGAACCTAAAGAAACATGTGAATAAGCCAAGTTTAAATTTTAATTTCGTGTTTCATTTATTTTGTTAACCCAGATGCCCGAGTATGAAATACCAGGAGAGACTCTGCCATCAGCTGCCCAGCCGGAGGCAGCAGAACTCGTTCTAGACTGACTCACCATTCAATGATACGCTATGAAATACGAACTACAAACAACTGTGAAGTGAATATTGCGAACTCTGCTACAAAAGTGAAAGGAAAATGTAGAAAAGCCAGAGAGAGTTAAGTTTCCTTCTAGCCGAGAGATTCGAGAAGACACACACACACACAGATACACAGACATACGAGAGAGAGAACACTCACCAACCAACCAACCAACCAACCACCACATCCCAGACAGGATATTTTGATGAAAGATTGCGAAAATGAGATTCACTCGAAAATGATATCCGGGGATGATTTCCATTCGATAACCCTCCTCCTGACCCACATAACTCGTAATAAATCGCCCGCTCTCTGCAGACCGACTATCGTCTCCTGTGTAAGTGGATGGGCGAACTGTATGGAAGCTTTAAAGCTACACAGATAATGTGTGAGTGGTCATAACTGTAATAATAACCATGATCGAGTGTACCCTATAAGATACATCTATCCATTTCTATGTGTAGGGCATTTATTACGCTAAAGTACAATTATCATAGTGAACTCTACGCAACTTTCACCCAACCCACGTATTTAAAGTCATTGTTGGTTGTTCGCCATTCTTACTCGCTATATATTATATATGTATTTAAGTATACTGCTCTCTGTGTCTGCTACTAAACTATCGTATCATTATCAGGATGTGTCAATCTTCTTACGTATATAAGAAAGGAGAGGCCAGTAAAAGATGCATGTGTGTGTAAGTTGTTCCGTGCTTTCATTCTGGAAAGTATAATGTAATAGAAGAACCCAGTGCTAAAAAAATCTCTAGAGTCTCTTCTCTTCTTGGAGAGTCTCTTTTGTAAGTCCCAAAGATGATAAGTTAAATGATGGAAACGTAATGGGGATACTCCATACGCTAAATAATAGTTAACTCGATAAAAGTGTTTATTTATTACAGTAAAGATAGTTAAGATCATGATAGCTTGTAAGTTAATGTGTAGGAAAGAACGATCCATCGCAGACTCGGAGTTTTTTATCGCGCACAAGACTCCAAGTTCTAACAACCGGACCGGCTTAAAGATACTACGAACGACAGGACTACTCCACCGATGTGTATAGCGTTTGAGTGTGTGTTTGAAGTATTTGTGTACTACTGCTCCTGTCTCCTTTATTATCATTGTCATTGTTATGTGATATATACAAAACAGTATAAATAAAAATAAAATTTTATGGATTGGATGGGTAAGCAAGCTGGTGGGAATAGACGAGAAGATCGCATGCACATTTGTACGGAATTTGGTAGTGTTGGTGCTGGTAAAGCTGGTGTGGTATCAGGAGAGAAAGATGTGTACACATTACAGAACATTCCTTTTGCTACCAACACCACCACCACCACCACCATGAAGACCAACTTCTCTCATGTGTACTTCCATTTATTACCCCTTCTTGTCTCTCCCATTCAGTCCTTTACAAGAGACTGTCTTTTTGAACAAGAAACAGAACCGAAGTTTCATTCATGTGTGAAATTTGTCTCTCACATCCTCTACTCCATATCTACACGCATGCATATATACGCGAACAAAGAACCCAATAATTGTGAAACACTTTGGAATCCACGGGAAACCTTCTTCTTTATGGGAAAGTCTATATAGGTGATCGTCTACCCGAGAAGAAGAGTCTCACTGCAAAACCATCACCATTTACTTCCACAAACGTAGGATTCATAGGAGCATATAGTCATTTTTGCACAATATCTACATATCCCTCATAAAATGAAAACACATATAGAGATGTTTGTATCTCTCTCTCATTCCACTCTCCCCGTGTTTTGCTATGATCATTTTTCCATAAAACAGTAAAAGTACTCTGTGCTCTGTGGATACTTTATGGGTGCAGAATTGAAGAAAAACTCTCCAGGAAGAAATTGAAGAGCACCCCTCATCTTTATATCGATGAATAAACTAAAAAGTTAAAATTGCAAAATAAATTGACCAAGGTTCATATTATTTTTTCCACGAGGGAAATGATATGATGCGTCAGTCGAGAGAGAGAGAAGATAATACTACTACGCTTCGTCTTCTTCGCATCTCTCCTATTACATTGTGGATATCAAAGGATGAGCAGAATTCTAAAAGCCACACTACATTCTTCTTCTACTTCTTTCACTGGTAAATGTAATAATAAAAAATGTTACAGCACCAGTAGTGAAATCATCGGATGCAGAGAGAAAGTCGATGTCCTATATGATTATTATTACGATGCCTCTTTTGAATAGGATTTCTTGGATGTATTTGAAACCACTCATCCATACACCCTTACGGAGAAGTTTGCATCTCACTCATACTTAATCGATTCCAAGATTCCATATTTTCCTTCTCAGTCGTGCATTACGTCTCGTACATATTTACAAACTATGTAATAGCAAATACCTTCTCGAGTCTCGTCTCCTATAAGTGTAACACTTGAATTCTAGTAGCGTACAAGTAATAAATAAGTTCTACACGCGAGAAAGCCTCTCTCCTTCCAAAAATTTGGTGGAATAAGAGCCTTTTTTTCTACTCTTCTATTGAAGAACCTTTCGTGGCGACTTTTTCGCGTAACCACAAGTTTGTAGACTCAAGACTCTGACCTTCCACATCGCAGCAGAATTACGTAGAAAATAGCGTGCGATAGAATAGGGCGAAATAAAATATGATTGAATCTGACACACTCTTGTATGTACACAATCAGGAGTAAATAGGACGGCCTGCCGTAGCCTATTTCCCCAACTATTTCCCAAAATTGAAGTACATTTTTGATAACACAGAGAGGAACGCAGCAATTGATATCATTAGCTTTCTTCAATGTACACTTCCTTTACCGGAATTTCTTCTACGTTTCTCATTTTCTTCGGAGAATAGATGCGGACATTGATCGAGTCGATTTCCAAGCAAGCAAAATGAAGAGAAAGTCACGGAGAGAGTGTGTTTTGATAACAAATATAGGTAGTGTCTCTCTATACCGGAGAAAAGCGAATTTCCTCTTTCCTAGAATGAAGTAATAGGCAGTTATTCTTAATAGAGAAAGTAAAATACTTTCTTCCTCAATCGGCCTTTTAAATTGAAGAAATTTAACCCAGTTTTCTTCCAATTTCAAGTACAATTGAGCACCATTATTATGTACGGAGAATAGACGTCTATACACACACACACACTCATACACACTCATGCAATCTTTCTCCGTTCGAACCCTCCACACAGCAATTCAACAATGAACCAGATCAAATCTCATCTTCCTCCCACTCCGTCTTAATACTGATCCTTGTTCGTGTGAAAATGAATGTCCGGAGCAGTTCCTGAATTCCAAAACTTATCAGTATGTGTATGAGCATCGATTGGAAATCCTAGTCTCCTATACTCATAAAACCCCGATATAAAACTACCACAGAGAAGTCAGCTCAAAGGTGCTTTCCAGTATAATGTATAAGTTAAGATTGAAGGAGATTGCCACGAAGCGAACTCAATTCCAATCTGACATATACTTAAAATAGATCTCCATACTGAAGGAGAGAGAAGAGAGAAGGACATCCTCTGTGTCCTCCAGGGTGTGCAAAAAAGGAACGTGTAGGGAGATCTATGGTAAAAGTACAAACATATTCGCATAGAAAGCATATATTACATAATGTGGCACGTGTGTGTGCACTGATAGACGGAGAGAAGGTGAAAGAAATAGTTTAGAAGGCATCACTTTCTCCATCGGAGCCTTGAGAAGACTTTTGTGTGTGTGTGCGAAGAAATCTCAGGAGAAAGGTGGAAGACAGCGTGGATAAAAAGATTGAAAAAGGCACGGAAGGTTATACCTCATGGAGAAGACCCAGTGGTTGTTTACTTTTACCCTTGCTCCACTTACTTTCTAGCAAGTTGGAGGAAACAACGCTGTGAAGACTTGAAGTCAGTATACTGTGTTGTATGTGAAGGGTACAGTGAGAAATAGAGAAGCTCTCGGACTTGGGCGAAGACCAGAAATTGTAAACATTAAGACAGGAAACATTCTTTAAACTACAACTATTTCTGTTGTTGTTCCTTCGTTCTTTCTACTTGTACTCTCTTGTATACTTGTACGGGAACAAAAAAGCGAAACAACCATTTTCTCGTTCAGGCTAATATTGCATTACATTTATCTTTCACTTTCTCCATTGCATATATGGCACTGAAGGAGACTTGTGTATACCGCCGACCGAGTTCTCGTTTAGATCTCCTTCCCTCTTCCTCCATTCAACTACACACAGAAGTAGAACACGAACAGACGAACGTGTCAGTTAGTTTCGGTTGAGTTAGTCCATGAAAAATTTCAAAATGCTAAACGACAAGATGCTTTTCTCGTTTTCAACTTATGCTGACACAATCCGTGCTTTCTTATGGGTTGACTTGTGTAACTTGTTTGCAATAATATTACACTTTATGGCTGTTTATGCAGAACATTTTGGCAAGGAACAAGGGAAACTTGGAATTGTATGCAGTTCCTGTACAAGCACACGATTCTTCGTTCTTCATTCTTGCTTCCTCTGTGCCGTGAGAATAAGCTCGCCTACGCAAAAAACGGACACATCATTTTACTGAATATTTATTGGAGGATCTTCTACTAGTAATGTACGTCGTGATCGTGCTCCTCTACTTGTAGTGTCCTTGTGTCTCAGCTTCTTCCATCGCTTCTACATCGTGATCACGTAAATCAGGTTGAGGTAGTTGTTTAAATGGCAAATGGGCACGTGGAAGGTGGAAGTCACAGAAAGTAAAAGCAAAAAAAATGAAGCTCATTTGGTTCGCTACGTTTTCTCCGACACAGAATTTCTTTCTGAAATTCGTTGTTCTTTGTAGTTTGTTTAGAACCTTGGGAGCTAACAAGGGCGGATATGATCTGATCATACGTGCTCGGTGTTCCGTTATATACGCGCAGTAAGTTTCTTACGGTTGTTAAAATATACGATCTCTTCCAGAGGTGCAATTTTCTAACTGTGAAAGTGTAGCAGTGAGCCATTCAAAACCGGGAGAGTTTTCCCTGCATTACACTTTCTACAAAAGTCCGTGTGTCGCTTGATCCATAAAAATACAATATTTAAAAAGTCTATGATAGTCATGTGCTTTCATTTTCCGTCTCAGCTGTCAGCCATAACATCATTATTTTGTCCACTAGTACCTTCTTACAGTCGATAAAAAGTATGCAGAGGTATATATCATGAATTTTATAAAGAATTTTGGAACTTTGCGTCTATAAAATAAGTTTGTTAGACGCATTGTACGCAGTATCACGGGAGGGTTGCACTGAATACTAAACATTTGAATGTGACATTCAATACCCTAGAACTTGAGATACAAATAGACCAACTATCAGTGAAAGTACGTAGAGTAAAGCTATATCAACACCCAACATACAAATATAGAATTTTACAAGATTGCGAATGAAGAAGCAAGCGTAGCATTATACGCTCTTCCTTTACTGCCAGTGTTACTTACACAACGTATTATTCTCGGTTCTCATAAAAACTTCTGTGATCCTAGAAGACTCGTACTTTCTCCTCACGAACTTTGAATTCCTTCTTGTTTAAATAGAAAGTTGTACGTCTTTCATTTCCACCCAGGAATTACTTTTACATCGGGTTGCAAGTGCAAAGCAGCCGTGAAAGCAGACTAAAAGTGTTGGATTGTTTCTTGCCTATGCAGGCGGAGAACATCCAACACTCCCACCACCACCACCATAAGGATGTTTAAGTCTTTTCTCAACCCTTTTTCGAATACATAGAATACATGCATAGAACCTTAAAGTTACGTAACGTGACACAGCACACAGCGAGAATGACTACGAAACCACGGCCAGAAATATTTCCTCTTTCTTCTCTGCGAACTAACCTAAATGTGCTCTTGGCCGTGAGTTTTCTCCTTGGCAAAATTTCAGCTGGTAACAATCTTCTTGTATAGGGTATGATACAATGCATCTTTATTACTATCATTGTTTAATCAATAAAATGGACTTCTGTGGAGAGAGACGAAACCACGGGAGTTTGTCTACGATCTCTGCATTCACTCCCACCACAGACATAAACCTAAACCTTGTGCATTGTGAAGAGAGTAGAAATATATATATATATATATGTATATACAGTTTAGCAAGTGTGTATTCTGTGTCTCATGTCAAAGTCCATTCTTCACAACCATGATGAACTTTCTCCATCCATGAAGTTCAATGAGATTGATTCTGAACTGTCGTGTATGTCACATTTTTACGCTTTCTAGTGAAAGTGGTGGTAAAGAGACACCACACCAATCAAACTCAACACCATCCTATACGCTCTTTTCTAATTGAATGGAGGAGAGAAAAGCACACACACACAAATGTTCGGTATGTTAGGTCGTTGCACACAAGGCACAAGGTCTTTTCATTCTTTCCGCAAGATTGTTATTTGTCCTGCTGTGTGAACTGATAATACGTCAAACTCGTAAATTACTTTTTGGTAGTGGACATTCCACGTATCGGAGTGCTACAGGCGTCTACAGGCAACGGAAGATGATGACATGTCCGCAATTTCAGTCGCTCTAGATATTTCAAAGATACGGCTTGTCGTCTCAAAAGTAGAAAGTAGAGAGAGAGAGCCCACACACACACAGAGAAAGTCTTCACTCGAAACTTTCTCTCTCTGTGTGTTAAAAACCTGTGTGTGTGGTGTGTGTGTGTAAATAACTCCAGGGGATCCACAAGACTTTCCCAGTGACTAATTGGATTTAACCTAAAATGGAAAAAAACACCAGAATTCCAGAATGCATTCAACACAATGTTTCATGTCAGAAAACTCCAGGCCATATTTTATAATCACTTGAAGACGGTTGCATTTATTTTTGTATGAGACGAAGGATATGAGATTGTCAAGGATGGAATTGTGGATTCTTCTTTCTCTTTCCTTCCTATTTCCTACTTTCTCCTTCTGACCACGTTCGTACGTTCACTCTTCACATACCGACGAATACTTCCCTCGGAATAGAAATGTCTTTCCTCTATTATTATTTAATCATAAAGCTGTATATGTTATTCTTCGTATGAAAAGCCCTGTGCTTTCTCCCGTGAACTCAGCTTTCTTTATGATACTTTCCAAACTCAACACAATTCACAATACACACGGAGAGTTACTAAAGAGGAAGCCCACACGGTCTAAACTTCATCTAAAATCCCGGAAGATGAGTTCAACAGAGGACACAGTTGCACTCCCATTTACAATATCTAACGCACATTTACAGCCTCTGTTGTTAAACCGAAGGGAATCCTTTCCTTCTCTCTATCGT
>JAQGAD010001361.1:0-20444 GCA_034696625.1 Isotomurus palustris | reverse complement strand
ATAACCTTTGCCTAGCCTGTCCGATTTACTCGCATCTCATCACCGCATCCAGCACAAAATTAATTCACGACGATTCAGGGACGCTTTAGTTACAACTCCTTTTAATCTCAACCCTGTTCCCGGCCTGATACTAAACCAATTTATTTACTTGTACGGGAAACCTTTAAAATGGAATGTGAATGAGGCTCGTGGCTTTCCCACTTCCGACAAGTATCTCGAATTCCACACTTCTTTAGTTAATCCTTTTCGGATTCCAAAAAGCCAATCAACCCCGTTCGATCCTTATATCCTTCAAATCTTAGTAAATCACGACAATTCATCTTTAGAAATATCCCCATGCTTCATCGATGGAACGTGCTTTTTATCTTACTCCTTATTCTTCCCAAGAGTTAGCGCGTATATTTCTTTAAACTGCGGACCTGGTTGGGGCGGTGACGGTATTGAGTGTTACAACAATTATTTATCCGTAGCAGTAGCAACGGAAAGTTACAATTTCCTTACGTGTTACTCAATCACACCGCCCATCTCTTTCAGGAAATATTTAACTCCCTTTCGCATCAACTTGTGGATTTCTCTCATAACACTTATGCCTGCGATTGCCATTATTATCCATTTGTTCCTTCATTACGTTAAATATCCGGGATTAGATTTTAACCCTTACTTATTCATGATATCGAGCGCCTTGGATCATTCACATGGAATTCCTGCCGTCTTAATTAAACTAATACAGATTCGCATCGTCCTTGGGTTGTGGTTACTCATCAGTGTAGTATTCACTAACGCCTACAAAGGCCTCGCGATCTCAGAAATAATTTCCCCAGTTTCTAAAGAATCTGTGGAGTATTTTGAGAATCTAACCCTTCAAAAAGACGTAAACATGGTTGATGTCGTGATTTATGCTTATTACGGTGCAAATTACAGCAAAGAAGATTCAAGTACAAGTTTTAAATTCATCGGAAAAACAAACCCAGGTGTCCTGTGGGAAGAATTCGGGAATATAAGTTCCAAATTCCCACTTTCGGTACAACCTATCTACACATTCAGAGAAGCTATGCAAAGACTAGGAGAAGCAATTTACGCACTTTACTACGGTAAAAGGGGGCAATTAAGTAGGATGCATAGAATGTATTACAGCTTATTTGCGGTTGATCATTTGAAACCAGTTCACAGGGAATACAGAAATACTTCTGCTAAAATATGGCTCTCAGAATCATCAGCAATTGAAAGAGAAATCCTCAAAGCTGAACGAACTGTTTTTGTTGATACATCACAGAATATTGACAGGGAGTTTGATTACCTACGCAGATATTATTCACATTCTAATCCTGTCTTTAAAGGACGACAAAGCATTTATGAACACAATGCTGGCTACACCTTCGATCCTCCGTTTGGATCAACCTTACCTGAGTATTTTAAAAGACTTATACATTCCGGAATATATTGGCATTTGGAAAAACACTTTGGAATTCAAGCCTACCGAGATCGAAAGGAGTTTACGATGAGTTTAATTACAGGACGAAGTAATCGTGTCGAGCCAATTAAGTTGTACTCTAACATTCAAACTGTTTTCTATATTTATTTCATTGCTACAGGCTTATCGATGATTTTGCTGGGATTTGAGCAACGAAAATTACAGGAGGTTTTGATCGCACTTAAACAATTCATGGTTTTAAGTGTTACATCTCCTTTTGGAATCCGCAGGGCTTATAGATTTTTTTAGTTGTCGAAATTCAATGTAATCTTACAAGACGCTATTGTATGTAATCTTTATTATGCAAGAAAGGGTTCAAGTTTGAAGACAGTAACTTTTTTGCACCACGAATAAACATATAGAACGACCACAAAAGTCTCCTTAAATCGACAGTCTGTGACTGCTCCTCTATTTGAGAGTTTTGAAAATAATTAATCCCTCATCACACTCCCGTTTCAATTTTATCAAGCTCGTATTATAATAAGAGCTCAATATTCCATAATACTATCGTAATATTATTATTTGTATAATTGGCACAAAATAATTAATTGTTCATTAAAATAAGGCCTTAATCAGAATCGTCTAATCATTTACTTTAGATCTTCAAATCATACATATCATACATTTTCTCATTTACTAACCATGACACAATTTGCAATTAATATTAAAGAAAGAAGCTGAGCTATTCGAAGCCTCATTATTCATTAATTACTTTAGACCAAATATCTACGTAATCTTACCACCCTAACCTACAAATTGTAACTGACACACTAAAAAATTAAGTCACTAATTTGCCTGTGCTTTCTGTTAATCCACCTTCACAATGTATTTACGATGGTATATCGACTAGTCTGGTAATTAGCCTGTACTCTGAATGCCACGAGGATGTGCAGACTACCTCTGAATGTAAAAGTAGATAAACTGTGATCCTGCAATGCTGCTTGGCGCAGATGGAAATCCTGCTCAGCCATCCCTTTCTAAAGATAACCCTTTTCCACAGAAACAGAGGAGAGAAAGCTTTCAATTTTGCGGATGCTTGGAGGGTGTGAACTGTGAAGTCCCTTAGGCTCCAAGTAAAGCACACCTCACCAAATTCTACCTGAATCTGCTCAATCGACCAACCCACTTGTTGATGTGTCCCTACGAGGGACTTAATATTCTATTGAACACTGTCAACCTCAAGTTAAGGGACTGCAGGTCATCCATCCACCCACATTGCATATCCTCCACACGTGTTTCTCATTTTAGCATCTCGTTTAACTTCGTCCCCTACAATTGGTCTCCGCTTGCTCCAGTTCCAACTGAGATTTGTGCATTAATTAGTTATATAGGTGACTTGCTGAGAACAGCAGTTTAAAACACGTCCACGTTAATTCCAGTCATTTATTATTATTAAGTGGTGTTAGAATAGTAGCAATTAATTTAATCTTCAATTAAAACAACCTTGATGTTGTTACTCACAACTAAGTGATTAATTAATTATCTTGGATGCTCAACCAAAGGCTGTGTTACAATATGGGTCCTCATAAAAGAGTCTGTAAGAACAAAAAACTTGATAAACTAAATTCAGAACTTACGACGCTACAGAAGAAGCAGTTAAAGGTAAAGCAGGCGATGACGGAGAGTGCTAAAAATACTTCAGCGGCAAAGAAGCAGATTACACGGAAGCAGTTATGTCCAGTTCTTGTGGATTTGATTCCTGTTCTTCCAACAACTACTACAGCAGGTGACTAAAGACATTATCATTTGTTTACTCTTCATTAACTAACATAATATCCCTTTTCAATCGATTAATCTCGTTGACTTCCTTCATTAAACATTTTTGTCCTCCTGGAATAGCCTTACAATAAACTGCCATATGGACAACTTCCATTTCATCTTCTTCTGTCCATTTCATTTGTTTATACGAATTCTCAAGTTAAACTCTTGATTGTTTCCAGTAATTAACTAACCAGTCGTTTAATTAATAAGTACAAAATCTCGAGAGTTACGCAATTCACACTTAAATTGTTTTTTGATAAAAAGCATCAATGAGATTTTAAGACAATGCTATGAACAACTAAAGTGTAAAAGAGATTAGGCGTTATAAGATTACGTGACCGAATTACACATCATGTTATCACGAATTAAAATTGGAAGCTTCTGCCTCATGATGACTGAATCAAAGGTCAAAATATTTACCCAGCTTAAACACACAGATTAGTTAGATCCCAGCAACAAGTTCCAAGCAACCTTTCAACATCAATCATTCTTCGAGCAAGAATTTAATTGAATTTACATTAGAGTAAAATGAGTTCTCTACGAATTCCAGTTCCTGTGACTTTCATTCCGAGCAGAGGAGTTTTCGAACAAAAATACAAAATGGGATCGCTGATTGGATCTGGAGGATTTGGAACTGTATTTGATGGCACACGAGTTTCTGACAATCGAATGGTAAGGTTTCAAATCAAATTATGTTGAATCCATTCACGAATTTTATTGCGTCTCGCCTCTTAATTACTTTATTCCGCAAAGAATAATTCGCACATTACTGACCTTTGTTTTTAAATTTCAGGTTGCCATCAAAATAATGCGTCTCGAAACAGTCAAACCTTGGACTAGGATTCCAGTAAGTTGCTTTTATTTACTTACATAATTGTTTAATCTAGCTCGGATTAAACATTATCAAATTATAATCATATGCATCAATGGAATGTTACTTACAGCAAAAACGGAAACTTATTCCAACGGAAGTTGCTTTGCTTCACAAGTGCCAATCCGTCGATGGAGTCATCCGACTAATTGAATACCTTCAATCTGACCAAGAGGCTTTCATCGTAATGGAGCGGGACATGGATTTCGTAGATTTATTCGATTTTATCTCAGATAAAAAGCGATTGTCACATTCAACCTCTCAACATGTGGTTCGCCAAATCACACAAATTTTGGCAAATTTTCAAACAATTGGAGTCATTCACAGAGACCTGAAGGTAGGACTTTCTCCTTAGTACACATTCACACCATTTTCTTGTTTTCAATTGCAAAAAACTTGACTGCATTTCATTGTAGCAAGAAAACGTGCTAATCAACAGCAAAAATGGAAACATAAAGCTGCTGGATTTTGGGCTGGCTCAACTCGTGAAAGAGAGTAATCAGAAGTTTAATTATTTCAAAGGTAGATTTTCATAATTAAGGTCAAACAATTTACATTCAACTAAAAACTATATTCTTTTTGTTCCTAATTCACAGGTACAGCAATTTACAAACCTCCAGAGCACATCCGTTCCAAAGAAACTTTTGCAGACTCCCTCACAGTGTGGAGCATCGGGTGCTTCTCATATTCTCTCTTCTTCGGTGATGTCCCTTTCAAAGACGACGACGAAATTTTAGCTGGTGAATTTCCTGAACAAGAAATGAGTAGGTTGTCTTCTGGTAAGTAAATTGCAAATTTCAACTTCAATTACTATTGAATTTTACCGTGCAAAATGTATTTGTTTAATTGGATAATTTACAGTTAGTCGTGATTTCATTCTTAAATGCACAAACCCAAATCCGGAATCTCGCCCTTTACTTAAGGACCTCTTGAATCACCCGTGGATTTCCTCTTCCTCTGGAACTCCTGCCCAGACTACAAAGCAATCCGCTAAAATCGGTAAACCCCGCTGTTCTTATGAAGTAGTGGAAGTTGGGGAGCGACCAAGCACCTCAACTTCTACAGCGTCCAGCACCAACAGTAACGTCGAAAATTGTGAAAGCGGAGAACCACGGATTTACATGAAACTGCGGAGAACAATCAACAAGTAGGAATGTTGAAACTTAATTGCTCACAAATTGTACCCTTGATTAATGGCTAGTTTCCTTCTCTTTCAAATTGTGTCACACAATTTCAATTAGCCCAACTAATTAGGCTTATTTTTAAGATGAATTAGCCAACATAACATTAGATCTGAAGCTTCATTGCCATATTCAGAGCTTACTCTGTCTTCCTCTGAACCATTACCAAAGCTGTGCCTTCAACTATTAATCTCATTGACCATGGAAGAATTACATTAATGATTCAATTTCAAATTTCTAAAACAATGTGCTGATTTCCAAAACTTTAAACTAAGCTCTGCAGGACAGTAATTATTTATTAAATACGCAGATAGATTCACACATGCGGTTGTGTTTTAATAGCATCGAGTTTATCCGAACAATCCATAGTCGAGTAACTACGTCATACGCATACAGGTCAAGTTCAAACGGTAGATATTTAGATCTAGTTTCTTTATGCATCACTGCATGTACCTTCTTTTGTCAAGAGATACGGGAAAAGTACCCGAGACAAATAATATACGTAGGAAATGAAAACTCAATGTTGCTAACAATAAGCACACGTTGTAATTAAAGTCAAGTGATCATCATTGAGACTTCAAAGTAGATAAGTACTTTATCTTCACTTGAGTGTGTGTAAACTAAGGCAACGATTGAGATTTTGGGCCTAAATAAACACGAACATTTAAGGCCTTTAATGTCGTGTGGAAAAGTATCAAATAATTAAACTAGTTTGCCTGAGATTATCATGTGGATAACTGTATAAGTAGGACAAGACGATATTACTATAGAGACAAGGAGAGAAACGAAGAATTGACCTTTGGATTTTTTACGCATTTAAAAAAAGATAAATTGTTAATTGAAAAAGAAATAGGATAAGATATTGTCCCTCTATTTCACTGTATATCATATTCATTATTAGTAATGTTTTCACACAATAATCCTCAAAGCATGATTAACCGACAGTTCCTGTATGTTCATAAGTATCGCACCTTTTTGTAATTGTAATTTAAGAAAGTTATTTATTATATTATTCAAAGTTCCTATTGCAAGGGTTATAATTGTTCCAGTTATTACTTTGTGAGGTCTGTTAGGTTCGTATAGACGTGGTTGCAACGCTAATTCTTATTTTAAATGTATTTTTCGAAAAAATATTGCGCTATTATAAAATCCAAAAATTAATTAAAACATTTAAGATGGTTTGTTTCAGTATACGCCTATTGTTAACAGACCTGTGGTTCTTCGGTACTTATTAAATACCATCACACCACCTTGTAATCAAATACAATGAAACTCGAATAAATCAATCATAAAAGCACTGATGTTATGATGGCATGAATTTTTGTTTCCCCTGTCCAGCAAACAAATATTTCGACAGCTATAAACTGACTTGCAGTCACAACCTTTGCCTTCGGGAGGGTTGGTGTTTATCATAAGCTCATAAATGTATTTTACAAGCAAATTAGGGTTGTGGATAAAGTAAGAAACATGGATTATTATAAGTAACACAAGTTTGCAAGACATTATGAAACACAAAAAACTAACTGGAAGGAATTCACATATTTCTGTACATATTCTTCGAATAATGATATATGTATACGATTAATGATTAATCTAATAATTTATAATTTCATTTTACCCAGCTGCGTTTAAGTTAAAGGCTAAATTTTATTTGAAGACCTAATCAGTTGTCCGTTGTTTAACATTAAATCAGTTACTTTAAACAAATATTTACACAAATGAAGCATTCTTGAGTCTAAAGTTTTAATAGTGTTTAAGTGCCGTTTCAGTTATTCGTCTCAGTAGAGTCTATTTTGTAAAGTTGAGAGTCCACGTCCCACCAGAAACGTCCCTTGGAAAGCAGCACCAGCAGTCATACCATATCATCAAAGCGTGTACATTATTGTTGCTTATCGTCCATCCACACATCTTCATTACTTTCAGATAAGGCGTCCTCCAGTATGATAGCTGTGTCTTGAATTTTGTCTTATTCTCTCTTAGCCCATAAACTGCTCTGCTTGGTTGAACTACGCGTTATTAATAACTAAAACTGAATTTTGAAATTCTAAGCCATTATGTCCAAAAAGATTTATAAAGTTCGGTCACAGATTCCTTCAAATAAGTACGAAATTATTTGGGAAATTCCTGAATTCGTCAAAATTAGTGCAGTTGCCGACGGGTACGAGAATAGCAGAAAGCACATGAGCGAATTTAGGGTTTTTATTGATGACGCAGCAAATTCGGTAAGTCGACAAAACATCACTTATGATTGGGCTGTAAAATTTCATTTAAAAAAATATTATTGTTCATCTCGTCGTGTGCTAGTCTGAGTCTGAACTGATTTTGATTTAGTTACCTTTTACACGAATGCCCAGGGAAATCAATTATATTTAACAATTCACTCTTGAAGATAGTCAAAATTGTGATTTTTAATTAAATTAACTTTTGGGTCCCATCTTCTTCTAAATCGGGAAACAAGCAATATGAAATATTAGAAACAGTTTAAGTAAGATTCGAAATCTTTCTCACTTACACAGCCTGACGGTCTCGAGGTCAGTTGGTCATTCGAGCTCGCAAAATCCAACAAAGGTGACAATAATCCAGTTCAAATTATCGTAAAACGTGAGTTCTACGGGAACCTGGATCAGAAATACATTCATGATGAAGTCTGCATTCAGATTCAGATGTCCATACTGAAGGACGATGTTTTAATTCCATTGGGTAAGATTAGATTTAAATTAACCTTTAATTAGATTTTAATAAGTAACCTAAATTTTTCAAAATTCAAAATCGCAGTTTCTCCAGTAACATTTGCAATGAAGCCGAGACAGATTATGGCAGTTTCCTTAGGAGGCAGCATAAAGCAGATTTCTCATCTACTTCCTCTCGACGGACAACTAACCCTCCAGATCAACTTGGAACAATTCGAAACGTCAACTTCAGAGATTCTACCTGACATTGAAAGCCTAAAGACCGAAAGCACTGCGAAATGTCTCGCAGACTTGTCAAGCATCCTCGCTTCAGGGAATCATTCGGACTTCTCCATAAAATTAACAACTGGAACTACTTTCAAAGTTCACAGATCCATTCTCGCAGGTAATCAATATCTAAAGACTTAAAACCGAATTTCCAACAAGTCAGGTTTTTTAATTATTCATCTATGGAACACAGCAAGGAGTTCCGTGTTTGATCGAATGCTTCAAAGTGGAATGGAAGAATGTGCGAAAGGTGAAATGATTGTAAAAGACATTAGCAGACAAACAATGACGGTAGTTCTCCAGTTCCTGTACAGTGGAAAGATAGACGTGAAATCCGTTTCCAAGGATAATGTGCATGAAGTTGCATACGCTGCAGACAAGGTACAAAGTTCACAGTCTGCTTCGTAATGATTTGAGCAATTAACTAAATATTACAATTAACTGTAAAAAATTCCAACCTTTTTTTTGCTACACAGTATGACCTTAAACTAATTAAAGAAGCTGTGGACAAGATCTTGCCAACTTTCTGTGAGGCAGGGAATGCCGTGAACCTTTTAAAAACATCCAAACTGTTTGAGCTGCCGGCTGCAGAAACCCAAATCAGTTTGTTTATTCACCAGTTAGTTTTATAATTCTTTCCTCTTTACTTAAATTGAAGATTTAAGGAGATTGCATTGTTAAATAATATTTACTTCCTTATTAGGAACATCCGGGAGGTTTTAAAGGCTGGCATAAAATCCGAGGGTAAAGGCTTAACTCTGCTGGAGTTACAGAACTTAATTAAGATGTTATAAAACCATGCTAAGTTGTTAGTCTTTGTCTAATTTCTAACCCAGGTGTAAATACCCTTTCCTTTGTTACTTTTATTTTGATTTTGCCTTTTATTTTTGTATTTTTGCTACAACACATAAAATCGAATATCATACGCTAATCCTTTTGTCAATTCCAGGTTCCAAGAAAGTGCAAGCTGCTCCTCGATCCACAAAATCAAATGCAGAAGCGAAGAAAGGAACATAAAATTTAAAGTACATTTCATTGAATTTCAAATTAACGGAATGTATTACATTCCAAACTTATAATCATTAATATCAAAATAAACAAGATTGATAATATATCCTTCCCATTTATTTTGTATTACGTAATCAAGAAACATCGGATTTAATTATCTCATAAGATTGAAATAACTTTTAACATTTAGCCTGGGACTAGCTTCCAATCTCTTTGGGACTGATGAGCTATATCTCTTGTCTAGGCATTCACGCAAATAATTTGCATACAAATTTTAAAGCACATGGTCGTAACACCAGAGTTAGCCAAAGGGAACTACGGCTTGGGAATTTTTAAGATTGAGGAAAGCAGTCATTTCCTGTAAAATATTCAACAAGTTTGTTAACCTACAGGTGACTAACTAATTGTGTTTTTGATATGACTCAATATTCTCATCAATTAATCTTTATTAAAAGAATACAACAATCAAACACTTATTTTCAAACTGAATTCAGTTGTGTTGTAAATAAATCTTTCCGTGTTGAAAGATAATACACCTTCATTTAATCGGTAATCTGTAGCCAGGTCTTAGTAATTAGTACAAATTAGTAAAAATACATTTTGTTAGATTTCATAATTTCGTAATCCACACATTAGCAAATATTAGATGATGCATGAAATAATTGTTAATCAAATCTACTTCACCGTGTTTACCAAGGGAATATCTCTATAGTTAGTATTCTTTATTACCATCTTAGTCCACGATTAAGTTCTGAGAGATTCAGGAAATCCAATTTAAGATAATACGGGTAGTTTAATGTATTGTACGCTTAGACTGGAGTTTAAGCAGTTTGTTTAAATGGATGACTCCCCTCCTACTTGAAAAACACACGCTTCATAAGAACTAAAACTCTATTTTTGGCCATTTCTTATTTTCCGTATTCTCAGATTGAAAGTGAAATAATTAGCCCGACTTCATCCACCCTAATCGTGCATGCCTTCTCTTTGTTTACAAAATCATTTTTAGTTTTCAATTGACTCATCCTTTAATCCAAAATTACCGATTAGATGTGAATGGTTGGTTTACAGAAAGTTCGCTTCGTTTCTTAATTGTCACAGCATCAGCATAATTTCAACTAAAAAGCCCAGTCGGACCCTTAGGAGCCTTCTCAACTAACAATGACAAGTGTAGGTGAGTCATCAATGGATGATATAAATAAACATCCCTATTCACTTCAGCACAAATAATTTGATACCCAAAGCATTCAAATTAATATATAGAATGGTACATTTGAATTGATATCATTTTCTCCTTAAGATCCTTAACATCCATTTATTAGTTCACAATTAAGTTTAATATTATCGCTTGTAGTTAAACAAAATTAATTCAGCGAGCTACCGTGCCTATAATAATTATATTCATGTTTCACTCTTGTTTAAATCCAAATGTGCTTTCAAGACATAAGTGGACTTTCGTTGCTCGTTAATTCAGAAGGCTTTAATCCTCGACAGCACAATCTTTGTCAGGTTCGCATTCTATGATTATTATTCTTCAGATTCTCCGAGGTTGAAAATTCACAATTAAAACTTTAAAGCATTTCATTTGGCAAGGGTGAGTTTGCTTTTTGTGTCTCTAAATCTAAGGATGCATGCTTTTTGTATGCTAACATTTCAATGTAGAATTTTTTGTATTTTAGATAGTGCATGCGATTAATTTTTAACCATAACTTGGACAGCACCTGGAACAATCCGAGTACAACAAATTTCTTATTCAGTAAAAATTTTTAGAAAAGAAATCCTTCCCCGATAATAGATGAAACTTAGGAACTTTAGTAAAAGTGGAAGGTAGGAAATTCCTTGGGCTTATTATAGAACAGATACCATTTCACATTAACTCCATCCCCACTTTTGTAATGCACTTTTAGTTTTAGTGGTGACTTAATATTCATGAATACTGTCAAGCCTTAACTCCTGGACTTCAAGTCATTCACTGAGTCACTCTCGTGGCTCATGTTCCTCTGAGACAACTTGTCTTAACTGCGACTTCAGTTTCGTCTTCCCGTTAATCAATACTTAAGTAAGCTTACTCGCTCAATAGTAAACTGCTTATTACGCATCTAATTGAACTCTGAGACGAACAGTGACTCTTATCTTAGTGTAGCTTATAAATAACTACATAGTGACCCAACATTTAGTTAATTAAATTACTTAGAACACAATTACAAGTGCATCGGACTTATTGCTAGTTCACTTAACCTTGTTAAATAAAATGGGACTGAGATATCCAATCTGCAAGCACCCAGTTGACAACTGGATGTCAAAGTTTGCATTGCAGCCAAGGAATCCGCTGCGGCTAGAGATAAAAAGTTCAATTAGCACTAAAAACGCTCCACGGAATAAGAAGCAGACTCCACAGAAGGAAACATCTTCAGCATTTTCGGAACCTGTTCCAGTTCCTCCGAAGGAATCCACAGGTAAGTCCAATTTCCCATGTTTATTCTGAACGGGCGCAAGTCACAAAGTCTATAAATCAAATCTCAGCTCCTTTAATTTGAGTGTCACATCTTCTAAAAATCATTCTCGTTTTTCACCAACATCAATAAAGATAGGTAAGTATTTTGCATCCCTTTCCTGATAACTTGATAATTGACTTCAAGTATTTCATATCTTTGTATGGAATATCTTTCAATATCAATCTTTATGCGAGGGCGAGGGCTTACTATCAATTATTAGCTTCATCTTTTCCTTTTGTAGTTATTATAAAGGCAGTCCTAAATATGTACATTATGTACCCACTGGACTTTGAGCCAAAGCCCTTTTTTCAATCCTTTTCTAGTCGCATGCTATTCATTGCGTAGTCAAGAGTGAGTCATCTTCTACGAGCTTTGAGCTAACAAGGTTCATGTTCTTAAAGAAGTCACAGCTATTCAGATATGTGTGATAAATAAATTTTGGATTGTCATGTAGAACTACAAGCTATTGTTATCAATTGGCAGCCATGCATAAAGTAAACTGCCAAATGTGAATCTGCGCCGAGTTTTACTTAAACTCAATTGAATATCTATTTTGTCTTTGCATGGAATGAGTCTTGATATCCTGTAGAAGGAGCAATTATTTAGTGATCATTTATTTATTCTTGCTGATTCCAGTTCCGGTTACTTATGACCCAGATACTGAAATTTTCAATGAACAGTACACACTGGAATTGGAAATTGGAAAAGGAGCATTTGGGAAAGTCTACTCTGCCACAACGAAGTCAGACAATCAAAATGCAAGGCTGCTATACCGTCTTTTATGCAAAATTAATTCAAATATTGACTGCATAATTCATAGATTTTAATTACGCCTTTTGTTTTTCCAGGTTGCCGTTAAGCAAATGCCTCTCTCAAAAATCAAAAACTGGACTAGAGATTCGGTAATTTGTATTTCTATCACTAAAGAAATCTATCTAAATCTATTTATAGTATTCGTAATAATTAACGAATGATGATTTTCAGAACACGAACAGCCTCATCCCAACTGAAGTTGCTCTGCTTCACAGATGCCAAGCTGCTGATGGTGTCATCCGTCTTATTGACTTCTTTCAATCGAAGACCCAAGCTTTAATAGTCATGGAGAGGAATACAGACTTCGTCGATTTATTTGACTACATCGCATTGTCAGCGAAAAAAAGGTTGTCTCATCGCGACGCTCGTCACATAGTTCGTCAAATCACTAAAACTTTGGCCAAGTGTCAATTACTTGGAGTTGTTCACAGAGATTTAAAGGTACAAGCTTAAAACCAAAGCAACTGAGCAAATATTTCCTTATATTTTTTTATGTCGAACGCTAAAACCCTTGAGTTAATTTTTTGGCAACTGCAGACAGAAAATGTGTTAGTCCACAAGAAAAATGGAAACATTAAGCTGCTAGATTTTGGACTAGCTCAACTCGTCAGAATCAGAAATCAGAAGTTCACAGAATTTAATGGTAGGATTAAAAACTGGATGGCCATTTTTTTGAATTTCAACATTTTCGCGGAGCACCTGAATCACTCGTAATAATAAATCTATAATATTTTCTTACAGGAACAGCTGTTTATAAGCCTCCTGAATTTTTTAAAACAAAAGAAGCGTTAGCTGACTCCATGACAGTTTGGAGCATTGGGTGTTTCACCTACTCACTCCTGTTCGGAAATGTCCCATTCAAAACTGACGAAGAAATTGTGGCTGGCATCATAAACAAACAAACCGAGATGAGCGCCTTGTCTTCTGGTAAGCTGTTTAAAATTTTCATTAATTCAATTCGATTAATTGCAATTAAATTAAATTCACTAACTGGAGGAATATAAACTGTATACCTTTTTAACTCACAGATTGCCGTGACTTCATTCTTAAATGCCTGCAACCTACCCCAGAATCTCGTCCGATGCTCCAACACCTTGTGCATCATTCATGGATTTCAGCACCGTCTACTCCATCCACCAAACTCACCAAGCGGTCTACAAATCCACGGTGCTCTTATGATAGACTGCAGCTATGGGAGCAAACCTTTACCTCTACTTCTACAATTTTCAGTATCAACTGTAACGTCGAAAATCATGACAGCAGAGATCCACAAGTTCTTGTTAAACTCCGGAAGAACATTACAAAGTAGAAACAATAAATGTGTTTGTGTTATTCTTTAGATATTGTAGATATTTTTTCTGAATTCATTACTAAAGTCATTGTTGAAGTATGGAATTATTTTATCCCCCACCCTTTTTTTTTCGGGAAGTTGGAATCTTAAACCCAGGGGTAAGTATGCAATTTTAAATGTGGCTAATTCAGATCAGAATACTAAATTCTTGTAGCCCCTCAGCGCTTCCTAAGTTGTGAAAATTGTGTTGCTTTGAGATGAATCGAATTAGTAAAATAAGCCTCCGTCGTGCAAATGTGTCAAAACTTTTGGTTCGGTGTGCCGTGTTGTGTGGATGACATCCTCAAATCCTCACGGGACTTGATAATTTTTACGTGTCGGTAAATAATGAGCACATGAATATACTCTGACTGAATAAATTGTCGTTTAAGGCTACCAGCATATATTTACTATAAAGAACTCTGTGTGAAGACGAAAGAAAAAATTTGAGCCTTGAGAAGTCTGGAATTACTGTAGACGGTTTCCCTGCTGGCACTTTAAGGTTTTAATAATCAGCTCTAATCTACTATTCAAATGTTCGTGAATTTACTGTGTTTAATGTAATAGATGTTTGGTACTGCGTTTGATGTACAATTCTAAGTAGCGCAACACTAATCAGTTTTGCTCGATAGTTTATTCGTCTGATAGTGAAATATTCCTGCCGTTTCAAGTGAAGGCTTATGATCTCATTGTAAAGTTACTGGAAACAACCGATGTATTTGCATTTGTGCCAAGACCATTCATCCTTTCTCCTTCTCGCCTAAGCAAGGTGTCTCGTTTCATTGTGGTTTCATGTTTAATGATTAACTTCTTATGTATTCCTTTTAGCTTTGCATATAGATATAAGTTGAGTAGATTGTAACTTGGATTGAACTTGTATAAGTGCAGTTGGGGAATGTGCTACATAAGTTGCTATTCACATCCACATAAAGAAATCGGATGACGATAGTTAACACGGGATCACAAGAGTTGCTCAGAGTGAGAAGTGCTTATCGCATTCGACTAGACGTTCTCAAAATAATAGTGTTGCATACTACTGCTAGAAACAGTACATTATTGTGAACACAATCTTCTACACCATCAGATTTCGTTTGTACTTAACTATAATTCTTAACTGACCCAACTTTAACTTTGAGCTTAACCCAGCTTAAATATTTCCCTTTATTGTATCCCATTCTAAGAGCTGTTAGGTTCAGCAATATATTAATTGTTACTGTATTCTAACCAAAGGGGCAATAATGTCCACAAGTGTTTACAAATTTAGGTCGAAGATGCCATCAAAGAATTATGAAATACTTTGGGAAATTCCGGACTTCGTTAAAGTGATTGAAGTTGCTGACGGATTCAAATCTAACTATACTTATATGAGTGGATTTAAGGCTGTTATTGAAGACGCTGGTTATTCAGTAAGTCAATAGATAATTAAATGGTTACGTGTAAATCTAACAAGTAATGATAGAAGATGATTTTAAAGCTCCGGGATATGCAGGTGAGTCTGATTAGACAGAATCGAAACCACACGTGATGGGAATCGTTTATTTACAATAACAACTTATGTAAATACTCAAATTTTAAATACCCTACCAATTTTTATTCGTGTTAACTGACTTTTAATTACATCATTCTGCTGGAAATATAATGTACAGAGGTTTTTTACTTGTTCCGCCTGAATTCTAAGAAAACATGATAGTTAATTAACGAAGAGAAACGATGAAACTGGGTTATACTATGCGGATGCAGGGAGTATTTTGAAAGCTTTTTGTTCGAAATATATGTGGAAGGTTGCAAATAAACGTTCTTAAATTCGCAGCCAGCTGGTATCCCGGTCGGATGGTCTTTCCAACTCTATAAACAAGACAAAAACCCTGTGAGTGTTATGGTAAAACGGGAGATCTCTAATCACCAGTTCCTCCAGCGCAACTTGCACGATGAAGTCTGTATTACATTGAAGATTTCAATGTTCGATGGTGAAGAATTCGCTCCATTGGGTGAGTTTCGGTCTTTAAATATTCCAATTTAACGACTGTATCCTTAAGAAATTTCAAAACTCACACCTACAGTTGGTCCACAAACATTCGGAATGAAACCAAGACAGACTAGGCATCTTGATTTAGCAATTAATGGAGATTATATTGCTCACCTCCCACCCAATGGACAGCTAACTCTTCAAATCCAATTGGAACAATTTGGATCGTCAAGTTCAGAAATGATATCGGAAAGCAACATCCCAAACGTCCCAAAGTATGACGGTGTTTCGAAATGCCTCGAAGATTTTTCGAATCTCTTTATTTCAGGCGTTCATTCTGATTTCAGCATAAAATTAGAAACTGGGACTACTTTTAAAGTTCATAAAGCGATTCTAGCTAATAATAGTTTATTAAATTATTGTGGATTGCATGGAATTTATTAAGGATAAAACTTTGCCATTTTACACGCAGCAAGGAGTTCCGTATTTGATCGAATGTTGCAAATTGGAATGCAAGAATGTGCGAATGGTGAATTGATTGTGACTGACATTGGCAGCCAAGCAATGAAGGTTGTCCTCCAATTCCTTTACAGTGGAAAGATAGACGAGAGTTCTGTATCTATTGCTAACGTAGCCGAAGTGGCTTACGCCGCAGATAAGGTACACAGATTCTTTTATTGCGTACATCAAAGTATTAAATTGAGTTATATTTTTTACTTGAAAGTATTTGAATCCTTTTATTTTCACCATATTTTAATGATATAGTATGACCTTGTGCACATTAAAAAAACGGTGGATAATCTCCTGCCGTCTTTCTGTGTGGTGGAAAATGCCAAGGAACTTTTGAAAATTTGTCAACTATTTAAGTTCGAGGCTGCAGAGAGGCGAATTCGCACGTTTGTCGAGCAGTTAGTTCTTTTTTGTTACTTTTGATTTTGAAATATTCTTGGTTATTGAATTGATGCAATATTACATTTTTTAACAGGAACGTCTGGGAGATTCTGCAGATTGATCCATAAAATACCTTATTTTAATTAGCTGAACAAATAACGGGCTTAGCAAATTATGAATTTCTCCTACTTTTGTATGATTAAACTGAAGATTAAGTAAGTATTCTATAACTGAGTGTAGTGGTTTGCTGCAATGTAAATGCAGTTCATATTGCATTACCAACTAGGTTATAAATACTTTTCTAGCGTCTTTACCGTACATTGTCATACGGATAGGTCCTAAGCCGAATGTTGAATACTATCGAATAACACTTTCCCCGTATTTTGTTAATTATTAATTCTCTATATCCTAAATACTTTTAAATGCTCTGAATAACGTCTTATAAATCTTAACAAACTTTTATTATTTATGTTTCACAAAAAGTCGGTTATTTACTGTAAAATGTTGTAAAGAAAATTTGAAATTAACGGAAACACATCAGCATAGGGGCTTATGATGTTCTATTTTATTTAAAATATGTTAGTGACTTTAATGTCATAAATAACAGAAGAAAAAACATTCAATCCCAACTTAATTAATTTATATTGTGAATTAAATAGCTATTTTTGAATCGATTTTGAAGATCATATAACCTTCTCAAAAATATAAATTATCTTTTTGCAACAGATTCCCAAGATTGAACGTCGGATTGTTTTCTTTTATGACTCATATTGAAAAGGCATTGTTTTATTTGTGTTGGACACGAATATTCAGCCACGTACAAATACATTTACAACTCCTGCTCGGCTTTCCATTACTTACTCATAGTAAATATGCCCTAATTACTGCCGTGAGTTTTAATTTATCATTGGATATTAATTTCTGTGATATGAAATACAGATCAGTTGTAAACATTAAACAATCCCAAATAAATCTCGCAAAACACCCATAAATCAATACGATAACAATTTGCCAGCTAGCTTATCTCCCGCAACCTTCCCTTCCGTTGCGGCTCAGTGCTAAATCCCAGTTTGTTTCGATACAAGCAAGTAATAAATTCCAAACTTGTTTCTGTCAGAATGTCCACAAAGCTGTACAAAGTTCGAACTCAGATGTCTTCAAGAAAATACGAAATTCTCTGGGAGATTCCGAACTTCGTCAAAGTAAGTGAAGTTGCTGATGTCTACGAGAATAGCAAGAAGCACATGAGCGAGTTTAAAATCATCTTTGACGCTGGGAGCTCGGTAATAAAACCAATAAATAAAAACCCATAAATTAAGTACACGTTAATCTTTCACAAATACCAAATTTAACACGTCACCATTTCTATAATTTTATTAGCCTGGCAGAGTTCCTGTTAGATGGTCGTTTGAACTCGCCAAGCCCAACAAGGGTGACACAAATGTTATTCAAGTTATCGTCAAACGGGAGTTCCAAAATGTCCTCGAACAGCAGAAGACTGACGATGAAGTTTGCATTGTGCTTTTGATTTCAATGCTTAAGGACGACGAGTTCACTCCTTTAGGTAATTTTTAAATTAAACTTTCAACCAACACTTGCAGCATCCATAAATCCTCTTCAACAGTTCATCAAACGAAATTGGGAATGAAGCCGAGAGCAACCAAAACTCTAAACTTACTAACAACTGCGGCCATTCGACCACATCTTCCACCAAATGGACAACTTACACTTCAAATTAAACTAGAGCAATTCGAAGCTTCCCAATTTCAAGTTCTGCCTGAGATCGAAAGCCTAAAATCCGAAGGAGCTTCAAAATGTCTCGAAGATTTTTCAAGTCTCCTTACATCTGGAAATCATTCCGACTTCTTAATAAAGTTTGAAGATGGAACTAATTTCAAAGTTCACAAAGCCATTCTTGCAGGTAGTATGGAATTTTCTAAATAAAAGATCTTCCCATCTTCATTTCTCTTGAGCTATTAAATAGGTACTATAAAATAATTCACAGCTAGGAGCTCCGTATTTGACAGAATGCTCGAAAGTGGAATGGAAGAATGTTCGACGAGTGAGGTGTTAATTAGGGACCTGAGTAGACAAACAATGAAAGTAGTTCTCCAGTTCCTTTACAGTGGGAGGATAAATGAGACGTCGGTTTCCATTGACAATGTGGAAGAAATTGCCTATGCTGCAGACAAGGTGAAGATGACATAAAAGACACTACGAGCAAAACGCTAGTTTCCATTATTGGCTAAATATTCTCGTTTCTTGTGGCATTTTTAGTATGACCTTCCACTCGTGAAAGAAGCTGTAAACAGAATTCTACCCAGCTTATGTGCGACAGAAAATGCTATGAGCCTCTTGAAGATTAGCAAATTGTTTGGGCTTGAGGCAGCAGAGGCACAAATTAGCGTGTTTATCGAGCAGTCAGTAAAGCTCCTCTCTAATTTGTTTGAATCTTTTACAAAAATGCTAATCCTTTAGCTTGGTTTTAATAGGAACATACGGGGGATCCTAAGGATGAACCTGAATCACGAGGATCAACGGATGAAAAGTGAATCTTTATAGTACTTCTAATGATCTAATTCACGCCTAAAACCTTGGCTATAACAGACACACTTCTAAAAACTTCTGCAAACTGAAGGTGAAGGACATTTAAATGAACTTTATAATAATCGTTATTGCAGTTCCAGGAAACAATAAGTACTAAAGTGATAATTTATGTTCAAAACTAAAACTACATGATCATGATAATATTTTATGAATGAATTGAATCCCTATATTTTATCATGATAATTAAAACATAGGAATTCATGTTCACACGTTCATTTTATTCCTTTATCAAGGAATGAAATGAACGCGTCTATTTTTCGTGAACTCATGCTGACATAAATAATTTATCTCCAGACAGACTTTTTTGACATAAGCAAACACGTAATTTCACGTTCAATAAATGTATATTGTAAAGCTGGGCTCGGTCGACTAGGCCTAGGGTCGTGGGTGCTGTCCACTTCTGTCCACCTAATCTACCAAGGGCCTTATCCCAGATTACTTAACTCTGCTCCCTTATTTTTATGATTGCCAAGATGAGAATCAAAACGAAAAAGCCCGATGCAATTAATCCGGAGAAACCAAAAATAGCCTTAGTTGCTAATTAAATAATGTTGGTTTTATTCTAAAGCTAATACCCGGTTTACACTATGATTCCGAATTTACCCGAAAAGTGAACTCAAGTTGTAGGCTTACTGACTCATTGACTCAAAGAAAGAACGAAAAACCCGAATTCGGAGATTCGCTGGTTGCCCCAACCAGGATAAAGCTATTCGCCGGCTCTCTAATATAAGAGCACTAACTCCCTAATATTGGAGTGAGGAAAGTCTCACTCCACCCCAAGAATGTGATCGACCTCTGACCCCAACTAACTCCACCTGACCCTGTGGTCTGTTTCGAGGGGAGGCTGATGAAGGGCGCCCGTTTCAACCCGTGAACTCACAGGAGGTGGGTTTCCCAACTCGGCCTCAACCCAAGAAACCTTAATTAATTAGGGCTAACCTGGTCTCTATGACCCTGAAGAAATGCGATGCAGGTCTCTGGTCCTTGGAGAGAGGATGAAGGGAACTGCAGCTTCACACGGTCACGATCTCCACACACACCAACACACGGGAGCAGGAACCCGAAAAGTCCGAATTTAGGGTGGCTTTAGGAAGGC
>JAQGAD010001360.1:0-20449 GCA_034696625.1 Isotomurus palustris | reverse complement strand
TAGAATCTTCCGGCAAGTGAAGTAATAAGGAAGGATGAATCGGCGAGAGTCAATATTGGACAGGGCGACTGGGTCGGCTTTCTCGACGAGACTGACTTTTGATCCTCAGGAATTTCATGCTCAGGATTTCTCCGTAGACGAATTTATCCAAAGAAAAAGACAAGCGGTGCCGCTAGACGTACTTAGGGATGACTTAGGATCGCACTTGAAATTCCTTAGGTCGTCGTTGATTGAGTTGATTAATGAGGAATATGGGCAGTTTGTCAATCTATCGTCGAATTTAGTTGGGTTGGATGGGAGAATCCAGTCCATCGTGGGGCCACT
This sequence comes from Isotomurus palustris, assembly GCA_034696625.1. Classification (NCBI taxonomy): domain Eukaryota; kingdom Metazoa; phylum Arthropoda; class Collembola; order Entomobryomorpha; family Isotomidae; genus Isotomurus; species Isotomurus palustris. The sequence goes on along the minus strand of JAQGAD010001360.1, from coordinate 20,125 downwards.
TGTTCGGTCGAAGAATGAATTGGAGGTGGGTGTGGGTGAACTTAATGAATGAATTCTACATAATGGGAAAAAGTTATTTTAAATGGGTTCTTTTATTCAGGAATTTGATAAACTATTGGACGAGGAAATAACTTTGGTTGGGAGTGAGCTTGAGAAACGAAAGGGTATACGAGCTGCTCAAGTTCAGTTACAAGTCCATAAAATGGCTTTGGCAGCTTTAGAATCGTCGGAAAAGTATATGCGCAAAGTACCTGCTGAAATAATTACAAGTACGGATTTTAATTCATTGAGAGTGACTTGTGAAGAGATGGCCGAAACGAGATTTCTTCTCCAAAAGTGTAATAAGTCCCTGTTGTTAGAAAAACTGCAATCGGTGAGTACAAGTAACTACAAGTGAACTTCCTTTTAATTCGTATGTTATACCAATTGCGTTTCTTATTTTTGTATTACAGAAGTGGGACGCTCTGTGTTCTTCCATTCTTCAAAAGCTTAATGGTCTACTCAAAATATATTCAAGTGTGGATAACTCGCCTCCGTCCCTGGTTTCCACACAAAATACTAACCTAGAGAATTCAGAGTCTGTATCGATGATCAAATCTTTGTTATACATGTACACCGAGCTACAGTGTGAAACAACAGTTGAAGAGGTATTTATAGCGGACATTCTGAAACCGAATTGTGAAGCTGTCATGTCCCGCAAAGGAAATGTCAACGCAATATTTGATGCTGTGGAGCAATTCTTGAAACAGTCTCCACTGATTACTGTATGGACAAAATTAGACGCGTATCCCTGGATGGCTAGATATGACTTCATAACTCGAGGGGTCTTTCCTCATGTTGTTAATCTTCTTGAAAAGCATTTTCCTCACATTTGGGCTCCTTCTAATCCAGACTCTTTTCATACAAATTGGACACGATGCGAACGGTTCATTCAGATCTTAGAAGATTGCATGCCATCAACAAATCACCTGGAAGCTTTTCGCAACTGTGATGCTCTAAATGACTTTGTTGGAAAATGGCAGTTCCCTGTATACTTTCAATTGCGGTACGAAGGCAGAATTACAAGAATAAAATATTTACTAAAAGGTGCAGAGTACTTGGAGAATTTTTATATCGCAGGTTCCATTCTTTGGCGATTGAGCTTGAGTCATCGTTGGAAGTCGTAACTACACCCTGTGCAACTAGTGATTATAAGTTAGACGCAACTCGAGTGATGGTCAAGGTGCTTAATCAGGTATGAGATGATTTAACCGATAGGTAACTAATTAGAAGCAAGTGTACAAAACTGAGAGAACTGATTATTCCTTTCTCTAATTTTAGTGTTGGGATAAAGATAACGTTTTCATTTCTCATATATCTGGTCGATTTCTGAAAGCGAGTGCCTTAATTACATCCAGATATATAAAGGAAATCGAGAAAGAAGTCGCAGCCACCAACAACTCTCCGATCAGTATATGTATTAGTGCCTACAGTGATCTCAATTTAGCTGAATTGATCGTTCGTCAAATCTTAATCGATAAAATGCAGCACGAATTGAAAATTAAGTTACCCGAACTAATTGAAGCAAGTGCTACAAATCCAAATAGTGAAACTTCAACTGCCACACAGTTTCTAGTTCAGTTCCGTTGGCAGGAAGCACGGCGATCGATCGAGTCCTATTTAGTTGAAGTTACCGTTAGTCAAAGTTCGTCGCATGTCTCTGCTGTGACTGAAGTGCCTCGATTATACAGAAGAACTAATCGTGATGTGCCAAGCAAGCATTTAGAATACGTAGAAGCCATCATTGCTCCGGTAGTCTCTATAAAAAACGATATAATTAACGCACACCAATCTGATTTGTGGGATAAAATTGGCGTGAGAATTGGAGAACAGATCATACAACGGTAAGTTATTTCAAGTAGATTTAGTAATCGTCCAGTTCTAATGAGTCGGTTGATATTCACAGGTATAAGTCCCAAGTGCAAGAGGTTCTGATTTCAGTACAACGAATGGAAGAAAGTCTGAAAAGACTGAAGAAAGTGAAAGGACAAAACCAAAGTCAAAGCGAGAATTCTAAAGTAATTTCAGACGACGATAAGATTCGACTTCAAATTCAAACTGACGTAACTTACTTTACTTCAAAGGTATTTCACAATTCCTATCTGTCAATTGACCTCAAATTGCGAATTGCTAAAAAGTACAACGTACTCTTGACTTATGCATTTCAGATGAGCGAAATCTGCCCTGAATTAAACATGTCAGCGATTTTCAGCGTATTTGAAACAAGCAACGGGAAAGCGTAAATTGTGCATACTGCGCATCGTTACGTCATTTAAATTTCTCAGCTGAACGCTTCCAAGCACTTATAACTAAATTTTAGCCTCAAGAATTCTTCCAATTAGCACAGCGACGAACAGAAATACATTTTATTTATGTCAATTTTACAAATAATTAATTATCAAGTAAAAGTAGAAGTTTGTTTTCGGTTAAAATTACCAACCACTCCGTACTCCGTACACTTTAATCTGAATCTGAACCCCCTGATGAGTCAGACTTGCTAGAAGATCCGGAACCCGACTCCGAACGCGACACTTTTCGCTTAGGTGAGCCCTTAACGGATGATACGTTTGACGACTCGTCATCACTAATAAGTTGTTTTTTCACTTTTGGAGGTGATTTACTAGATCCTGCAATTATTATAAAATAAACGATAATAAGACTGTCAGAGACACGAATAGGTAGTTGTATAAAGTATCTTACCTGCATCCGACTTGCCAGAATCTGAATCTGAATCAGAACTACTTCCAGAGCCTTTATTGCTCTTGTCTTCTCTTATAGATTTCAGTTCTTCATCATCATCATCATCCTCCACAACTGTCTTAGGTTTCTTCTCTACGACAGGCTCATCATCTGACTTGGCGTGGTCAGACTTCACAGACTTCTCATCGTCTGATTTTTCTTCCTCCTCTTCATCATCTTCTTGAACAGGTTCAAGCTGCTTCTCTCGTCCTCTTTGGAATTTGTAATCGTTCGCCGACAAGGGGATATGACGAACGCATAGCTTAGTGTTCAACTGCTGATTGGGTCCCCGAGTACGACGTTTATTCAAACGAACCCTAGATATACGATATACAAGTTATTTAAGCACAAACTGAAGCAAATGTGTGACTTATGGTGGTACATACCTGGTTTCTAATTCACTGTAAAATACACCGTTGTCCCGTATCACAAAGAAATAGGTTTCCTCATAACCTTTTGTTGACTTCGTCTTCACGTTCCAATTGTACTCACGAGCCATTCGGTACTCGTAAACTTCTTCGTCCTCATACTCAACACCAGCCTCCTGATCACGTTTTCTTTTTTGCATGGTCTCTTCAGTAGGCAAAAAGTATGCCACGAACTGCTCACCGCTTTCATCCATGACTCCTCTAAAACATTAACATTGCATCGTTAAATTGTGTTTAATTTTACTTCTGTCAATGGAAAACGTCCATTTTCTATCAGATATCCGTTCATTTTTATCTCATCTGCAGAACGCACACGCTTAGCAAGAGGAGCCCAACGCGACGCCAAAGGAACAAAAAATCTTTCGACTTTCAATGCTCAACTTGGGTCTAACGTTGAGCTCAACTCCAACTGCAGCCATACGAATATTTCAAAGCTAATTGAAACCATCGAATTCGCCTTATTGTTTCATCATTTTAATTTTAATGCAGTTACACAAAACAAACATGCAAAACATACCTGATCATTGCTTGGGACATTTCTTCGATTTGAGCATTCACAGGTCGATCTTGAATAGCAATTGGTGCAGGATCCGAATCGAATATGACCTGAAATTAGATTCCCATTTCGTCGTTTAGTATCGACAGATGCGTAGAGACACTGATCGTCAGATGAATTTTGAAGACACTAACCTGAGCGCAAGGATACTTCCACAGTTGGAAATCCGGGAAAACCGGAAGTATTTCCACCGGTACGACTCCAGGTTTTGAGAAATGTGACTCTATAGGCTTTACTGCATCCTCGAATGTCTTCTCAATATTAGTGATCTAAGCAAAGAAAAACATTAAATTACAAAATTAAAAACCTGTTCACTGTTCGCAACTTCAAAATCCCCGTTTGCATACCTGCGACTCCCTATCCATGTAGTGCATATCTTCCTTCAAACTCTTCTTGATCGAATATCCAACTTTCGCTTCCACCTTATCAATAGATTGCGGCTGGAACCTCGTCTGTTCCGTTGAGATGTACTCCGTCCTACGAAGCCACGACACACTTTTCGCGTGATGCCGGCTACGCTTCTGATTCTTTTGAATAAGATTGTCATCTTCAAGAAGCCTCTCATCTTTAGTGTCTAACGTCAGCGATGCATTCTTCGGCGGATCATAAAAATTCGGAATAACGAGCTCCACGTCAACCCCCAAGTCGATCTCAGTCAACACGTCATACTTGTAGTTCTTTTCTAGAGAAGTTGTAGAGTACTCCACAAACCGGTTACTGCTGAATGGATACGCTATGAACTTCGGGTCAAACGGCAAATCCGGTAGCGTGTTCCCGTACTTCACTCGAGTTACTAGCTCCGACCTTTAAAGAAAAAGCCGGATGCCAGTTAACGTCAAAATAAGAAGTAACTCGGACTGTCACACAGACTAAAATAGAGTGCTTGGGAATCATGTTCTTACCGTCTTTCGAGGACACCACTCCCCCCCAAGGGCCGGGGGACTCTTTTGTCCGAGGAATTCTGAATTGTTGGCACCGGAGGCATCTTCCCCAACCTCCTTCTCCTTTCTTCTCAGTACAAATTCAAATCCTCTTTTTCCACAACTGAACTCGACCTTATCCTCTCACCTCATCAATTCACTCACTGATTTAAAAAAGTTATCATAAAATTAGACCACAAACAAACAATGAAACAATTCTATTATTTTGGAGGTTGTGTTGTTGCTCGCATAATAAAGACGAGTTTGGTCTCTTCGATTTGAGTTTAGTGAGGACGCGAGGAAAGCTCATCCCGATGACTCCATTTCGTCTCACATTCCCCAGTCTCAAAATTAATCGCCTAATCGCCTAAATGTATTTCAATTAATTCGCTCAAAAATTTAACTAATATTTACATTCTAATTAAATCACACAGCCTGAGCCAATGCAGCCATATTGAGTTTCGAAATCCATTTAACGTCCATCGTTGTGAAATTCATGCAGTAAGAGTAAGAGGTATGATATGGAATATGGATCGCGTTTTACATGTAAGTAAGATCGAAGACAACGATAAAGTGCAGACACAGTTTAGTCAAAACTCATTATGATAGTGACGAGTATACTGATCTTTACAGAAATATCACGTTTCTTATAATCATTAAATCATTAACGTCAACTAAATCAATTATGTCAACATTGGCTGTGGGATGCTGATATTTACTGATGTAGATTTTAAAGACGAATCATTCATAAATGGGAGATGAATAGATTGATGTGAATACTCATCATATTATTTTTATTATAATGACAGCTCGGCCCTGAAATCATTTCGTCAACAGATTATATATCATTATCACGTATATTGTTCTCCGTTATAGGTGTGTATTATTAATATAAATTTTTCCCAGTATAAGTTTAGGTCCGTACAGCAGATAAATTCATGGAGTCTTGGAAGATTACGGCTTTGATTCTGTGTGGATTTGGGCTTTTCAAGGAGTTTCGACCGAGTGAGCCCTTCCTTACAGAATATTTAGTTGATTACAAACTAATACCTATTGAGGATGTAAGCTGTGAAAAAATCAACAAAATCCCGTACGTTTGCTCTTATTACACTCAAGTTCTTTTTCACCACAGGTTGTGCACGTGGCTTTCCCGATCTATACATACACATATTTGGGGACTGTGGCTATTGTATTTCTCATCACAGACTTTCTCCGTTACAAAGTAATTATAATCTTGGAAGGTCTGGCTTACATAACCACATGGATCCTTCTCATCTGGGGACAAGGACTCACAGCTCTCATCGTAATGTGAATATACCAAAGTTACAGGTCTCTTTAGAACTACGTTATGTTAATTAACGCCATTCATGAAACTTTCACTTCAACAGTTTATTGAGATCTGCTATGGAATAGCGTGTTCAACAGAGGTGGCCTACTACACGTACATCTACGCGAAAGTAGACAAAGAACATTACCAAAAGGTCACTTCGTACACGTACAGCGCGTTGTTCGCAGGCCGATTTCTTGGTGCGGTTGTCGCACAACTTCTCGTCTCATTTGACCTCATGGATTACTACGAGCTGAACTATTTGTCTTTAAGCTTTGTCACAGTAGCTTTTTCTTTCGCAGTCTTTCTTCCATCAGTGCGGCAGTCCATTTACTTTCATCGGGAAGTACTACCGATACTACCGATCGATGAGCAAGAAAGTTCATCGGAGGTCCTGACAGCCTCTGCCTTACCATTCTCAGAGAAAGTTTCAAGAACTAAAGTCTTCATTAAGAAAGACTTGCAAGCTGCCTACACAGACGGAGATGTCCTCAAGTGGTCATTGTGGTGGGCAGTAGCCACAAGTGGACACTTGCAAGTTATCAATTACATACAAGCGTTATGGGAAGTCGTAGTGAGTTCATCTGACGCCAATATCGATAGCCAAGTTTATAATGGGGCTACCGAAGCTACTCACACGTTTTTAAGTAAATGAAATCAAGTTACCGAAAATGCAGTCCATGCAGACGTTTATCTAATATGCAATAATACAAACGAATATCCAGGTGCTGTATTAGCTTTTGGAGTTGGACATGTCCAAGTGCCATGGTCAAAATGGGGAGGCCCCTTGTTAGGAGGAGTTTCTATCACTCAAGGAGCTCTCCTTTACCTCATGTCTCAAACAAGTAATCTTTATGTAGCCTATGCTACGTACATTGTGTACAGGATGCTGTACCAAGTTGTGATAACCATTGCCAGGTAAAATCACCAAAATCATATAATACCTTTAAATGTTAAATCTAACGGATAAGCGTTTCGAAGTTTAATTATCGTTCTGATGCAGTTCAGAAGTTGCCCAGCGAATAAGTCAAGATAGTTATGGGCTCATCTTCGGAATCAACACTTTCCTTGCGTTGGCAGTTCAGACGATCCTCACGTTGGTCGTTGCAGATGACGTTGGACTAAGTTTGGACGTAAGAAATCAATTTGTCGTTTACGGGTTCTATCATGGAGTACTAGGAGCTATTTTTATAGCAATAGTTGTCATTCAATGCGTTAAGCCTCACCTCTAGCAGTCAGTACAAAATCGTGCAGATTTCTATTTTGATATAAAACATGAACTAATAAAAGAAATGTATTCTTATTCTTTTAACTAAAAACCCACTTGGATTAAACTAATGTCATGTTCTTCACTCTTGTATATATATGTTTATTCTTGTCTTCGTCGTGCACTCACGGGCTTATGTTTAGGCACTTCTGCTACATTGAGACTCTCGGCTCTGGCTTCAGTTATCTGTAATGCGCAAATCACAGGTGATCAATTGTTTTGTATACATTTGGATTTGTTAATTATAACTGAAGAAAGCACAGACCTTCAACATATGCTGATAAGCTTCCGGATAACCTTCAACACACTCGTCAAAGTCTGCTTTGTTCAACCGATAAGTATCACAGTAACTTGTTGCTACAACTGAAGCGTTTCGCCTCTGCTTGGTTATCAATGCCATTTCCCCAAAGAAGTCTCCATCCTTTAGAAACGCAATTGCTCTTCCTGTGGGACCGACAACTGACACAGCTCCATGTTCGATGAAGAACATTGCGTCACCTATAGTATCCGCATTTACGATAACGTCTTGCGGAAGGTAAACCTTCAATAAATAGCATTTTTTAAGCTCTATAATCCAGATCGTACACACACTGGACAAAATATGTTTCTGAACCTCAAACTTCAGACGTGCCACTATTGACTGCATGATAGCCTGAGGAAGACCTTGAAACAACGGAACTTCTTTCACTAAATGCCGACAGTTGAACACTTGCAATTCTGTCCTTAGAACGTCCGATACATTAGCCAAAATATCATCTTCATTGAAGAAATTTCGACGGTATCTTTGCTCGTAATACATAACCACTCGGTTTTGCAACTCTCTGGGTATTTGCTTAAATCTCATGTACTCCATAACCTATGCAATCAACCCACAAAATATCATTACGGATAACGGATTTCTGAGGTGCGTGTACACAGTTTTTATTTAAAGGTCAAACAACAAGCTAACCTGATTCAACACCTCAGCGTATTTCTTTTGTGAAACATCCATGTTTATCAGAATGCTTGACAGATTTCCTACAAACAGCGCAAAGAACGTAGCACCAATCATTATGGATACTATTGTACATAAAATGTCTTCAGGTTCAATTGGGACCTCTAGTCCATATCCCAGACATGCCTGATTACGTTTACACATCTATAGTATTGAACCTACTGTTTCAAATATAAAGTGTTTTGAGTATGAATATGAATTACTCACCATGTTCGAAAGAGCTCTGATCACAGAATTGATGTACTGTATAGGGGCTGTTTGGTTCCATAATCCTTGACGTGTGACCCAGCTATTCGGCTTTTTCTTGCTCAGTTCTGGAGGGTTCGTCATGTCAGCAACCAAAAAATGCACGCAAGCAAGCCAGTGCAATGCCAGCAATATAGTTATGTGAAGGTTTATCACGCGAATGTACATGGTATTCATTATGTACGCCTAAAGAGACACAACGATTGATCAAAAAAGCTAAGCAGAGACTTAAATAGTCGTCCATTAAAGGAAGAGGAACCTCTTGAAACCGAGTCACATATCGAATGACTCTTGAAAGACGAAAGACTCTCAGAAGTTCCAAAAGCCTCATGTGTTCAATATAGTGGGAACCTTCATCTGTCGTCAGGTCGTAATCGTAGAAAGCGAAAGAGTAATATATCGAATTGTACGGGATAGCTGACACGCAATCGATCACGAACCACGAACGCAGATAATCCCTATTCAATTTCATTTTTTGAGTTCTGATGGTCAACTGTACTGCAATTAATAATGAATAGTCCCAACGAACCTTGCGACTACATTTGGGTCCAGAATGATAGTATCGCTGTGCTTGCTAACTATACCCGTTCGAAAATTTAGGACGATATCCACAAAGAATAAGACTCCCAGAAACAAACCCAAGACGTGTTCACCCTCTGTTATTTTTCCTTTCAAATATGCGATTATTAAAGGTTGTCGTAATAACGTAATGACCAGGGCTATTGTAACCACTATTTCCCATATCCACCTGTTGAAGAATCAATGAAACTTTATTTTGTTTTTCCCTATTGCATTATAATTAGCTAAAAGAACTTACCTGAATAAACTAAACGGATGAATCATCCATGGAAAGGATGCTAATTGTCTGGATCGCTCCTGATATATTCCATATCGGCTACGGAACCCTGCCCTGTGAATTGTGTTGTTTGTAGACACCAGGAACAATTCTCTCACCCATTTGTAGCAACGAGAGTCCGACAGATATCCAAAATCTGGATGGATTTAAGTGGGTATAAGAACCCTTCAAATAATTAATGATTCTGTATTTCCGTTGATTCGTTTGAAGCTCTTACGTGGCACCTCACTCTCATTAGACACAGTTCCCAAATGTATCTCTTCGTCTTCTGATTCATCAACTCCACTGCTTACTATCGACACTTCTGATAGATCCGCCCTAGTCTGTTCAAATACAAATTCACTCATTAAATTCCGTAGTAAGCTTAACATTCATTTCAAATCGTTTCTGAACCACGTACGCCCGGCAAGTCGACTAATGGGTTAGCTTGAAAACCACGGGGAGTAGTTTCGTCATTCGCTTCTAAGTAAAATCAAAATTTCCTTTTCAACAATTTGATCCTGTAAATGGATTCCGATCACTTACCCATTGTCCTTTGTACGACTATTGGTATGATTAATATGTTTCCTTTCAACCAGCTTATGCGTACCTAACAAGGTGGGTGGAAACTACGTAACAACGTCTGCTCTGAATAATTATTCATAATAAAAAGACCTCCATGTCCAAGGTTGCTAGATGTTTTTTGTTGTTGACGAAAAAAAGAAGAAGCGTCTGTCTAGCAACCTTGTCCATGTCGACACAGGGCTTTCTCAGCGATAATTAAGACAACCAATTTATAAGTTTCTGCTAGTAACGTGTAGTTAGATTTATTTAGATGGTCTTGCACAAAACAAGGTGCAAAATGATTCCCTAAAAGTTAGGTTTATATTTTTTTACTTCTACCATTAGCTGGTGAATATTAACTAAATCCTGTCTGCTGTTCATACTAGGCAAATGATCGCCTAATATTTTTTGAAATCTGTGATAATATTGAACCAACAAGGTAAGCCCTTGTTGCAGTACAGAAGCACCAGTTCTGAAGCTTGGGAATGATGACATAACTTCACGATTAACAGCATCAATAGCCTGCTTCCACATTCCTCCAAAATTCGATATAATCGTAGAGACGCGACCTAAAATCAATGACACATTAACAGATATGCTATGTACAATTCAAATACTTTAATTAAACAATAGCCTAAAAACGTACCTTCTTCTTTTGCCAAAAGTTCAGAGTGATTTCCAGCGATCATATTTTCTGCTTCTTTTACGAATTGAATTAATCCTCCAAAATGCGGAGACAAGATTTCTTCTGCATATTCACCTGTCTTCTTTGATAATGCAGATCTGAATCGATCACTTTCTTTAGGTTCTTGTCCTTTTTCCTAAAGAAAGTGAACAAACAACATTTTATAACCTATCGACCAGTAAGCTAATTTTTCGTACTATACTAACTTACCATATGGACAGATAAAATGAGATCGTAGTTATTGATTAAAAAGACTAATTGTTTCGATCTTTCATGGAATGCACTAGCCATTCTTATCAAATTAGGTTCCATTTCTTCTGACAACCAAACTAAACACTTCCGAACACGTTCCTGAGGAAATCCAGCGTCTATTACCGCAAGACCACTGCTGAATTCTGCATATCTTCTAGTTATCTGAACATCAAGCAGGAATACCAATAAAATATTCAATAGTTAATCAATAAACTATTTTCAAAATACTGTAGTTAATAGTAGTAACTCACATAATGTGGCATTAAATCCGTTGGCATTGTCTCACAGGTCTTCAGAGAATAAGCGTTGGCACTTAGCGCTCTATCAAATGACGGCCAAATGTAATCCAATGCAGCACTGAAGAAGTGATCAAGTGCTGGCACTGCCCGTTTATGGCTAACCATTTGAAGGCGCAATATGATATGGGCACACAACAGCAGTCCAACGCCGTCCCAACTTGAAGAAGTTCCTTCTTCAACCACACTCTATATCGAAAAAAAATTATAACTACGTTTATCCTGCCATCTAAAAGTTTAAAAAACTATACCAGCAACTGCCCCAAAGTCTTCCCCAAAACTTGATGGAACAGATCCATTAGAATGCTTGCTTTAACAAGAAAGAAATCGCAAAGAAAGAGGTACTCTCTACACGCATTATCAACTAAGGTAAAAATCAGCGATCGAAACAATGCTTCGTAAGGTAATGGAGGTCCAGTCCACGCATGAGGTATCAACGCCGGTGATTCCAAATCGATCAGTAGGTCTGCACGATTTCCAAGCGAAAAGAAGGGATTCTTCCCTTTTACTTCTTCAGCCGCTGCAAGAACGTGTTCCTTAGTTGCAGCTTCGGAAGTTTGCTTTTTGGCCAGTCGTGAGGCGTACGTTTTGAAATACGAGTAGTAAACTTTGCTCATAGTGTCGATGTACTCGTCTTTCACTTCCTTAGCCACTTGAGGCTCGTTTGTTAGTAAAAACTCGTAAAAGAACCTGAAAATTAAATCCAAACTATAAAATCAGAAGATAAAAAGTCCTGCAACAAACAGACTGAGAACAAACTACAAACGCACCTATGTTTAAGAAGTCCATTCTGAGGGATCTGATAATTCGTCACTGGCTTCCTAAACTTATAAATCTGAGACAACAAGTACTCCCGAACTTTTGCTGTAGCTCTCACAGTTAATTTCTCAATGACATCCGCTACATCCTTCGCAGCTTTTGTGTCCCGTACAGAATTAACAAACTGAGCCTTTTGTCCCAGAACCTTCAATTGCTCTATAAAAATTGGCTCAGTTGCAGGTGTGTCCAGTATAGTCCTACACAATAAGAAATAGTTAATTTCTACCAACGTGTCGTAAAACCTTCTTATCGCCACAATATGCTTCAACCTTGCTAACAACTCACCGAATCAGAGTTTCAGAAACAACCATGTCGTCAACAAAGGATGATAGCTCTCCTCTCACTGACTGTCGATTGCATAACTGTACACTCATGCTTATCGACTGCTTTTGTAACGTCTCGATTTCATTTGAAAGCGACCCTAGTTCCCCTTGAAATCCGAGAAGCATTTTTTCCATCGCCTCCAAGATTTTGTCGCAGTCATCAATCTGATTGTGCAGGTTGGCGATGTTCACGCTTTCCTTAATGTAATCCTTAATCGCCTCATTCTCTGCCTAGTTATCGAACTCACAATAAGATTACTTAACCTTCGATTTGTCTGATCGTTTGATGTGACACTCACTTGTCTCAGTTCCTTCTCGATGTTTTTTGAATACTCCCGAAGATCCCCTTGAGATTGCAGGGCCTCCCTCACGAGATGTTCTATCTCAGGACTCACTTGATCCAGCAGCCCTGCAGCGTCCATCACTGGCGAATTCGCTAATCAGTAGTTATCGACGGAAATTGACCGATCCTCCTGTTGAACTACCGCAAACCGCAACAGAATTTCTCACAGACAGACAGATTGAACCCAGTATTGAGTTTGACAACAAACACACATTCACAGTTTCGTGAAGTCTTCTGTGCGAGTGACTCAATGGCTCAAAATCTCACATCTCGAAATTATTGTTGACAAAATTAGTTTTGATTTCAAATATTGCTCTTAAGCATTCAATTTTTATTTCATTTATGGTAATACAATGCTATTAAAAACAGTAACAACTATACTGTACTTGTACGTACAGTGAATACGGAGACAGACAAAGACTTGCAGCAGATAGATTCTCCACAAATTGCAGTGGTTTTTTAAGGTGGACGTTAATTGTATTTTTAATATATTCGGTGTGTACAAATTTCATTAGGTTCGGAAATGCGGCCAGACAATCATCAAAGTGGGGTGAATTTGATTCCCAAGGTTTGTACTAGGAAGCTCAAAATATCCGTGTGTTCTTCAATCTGGTGATAACAAGAAACGTCGTCGTGTAAGAAATTGATAATCGCATTTGAGGTTGCTTAAAGTAATTCATTAGCTTACCACTTTGGCTGTCGGCTTTCCTGCACCATGACCTGCTTTAGTTTCGATTCGAATAAGCAGGGGGTTTGTCTAAACACATAACCGAGTTCGATTAGTTTTTCATTACAATAAAACTACAATGAAGTACATCATGTATCAGTAGAAGTATCAAATATCAGTTACCTGACGCGGGTCGACTCCTATTTTGCTTTGGAGTTCACAAATGTACTTGAAAGAGTGCAGGGGAACAACACGATCATCGTGATCAGCAGTCAATAGCAAAACTGCAGGATACTGAGACTTTCCATCATCCGGCATTTTCACATTATGAATAGGGGAGAATTTTATGAGGTTATTAAAATGGTCTTTTTCATCAGCACATCCATAATCTGAAAATTAATTACGTAGTAGTTACGAGCTATAATCAATACATATTACTCAAGGCTTTAGAGTTTACAGACGCTCTAAAAATTTACGGCCTTGATTATGTGCTATGAATTTTTACCCGAACACCAAGCGTAGCCAATGGTAAATCGGTGGAACCGTAGCATGTCCATGACCCTATAACATTTTAGAATTTAAAGCTGTACTGCAGGTGTGGAAAAAACTCTCCACAATTTCTCTACTCACCCAACTTGAGCGATAGCAGCTCCATACAAATCAGGCCGTTGGTTAATACAAGCCCCAACAAGTAAGCCACCGTTGGACGCACCCTGGATCACCAACTTAGGAGTCTTGGTATATTTCTTATCCACCAAATATTGGGCTGCCGCGTGAAAGTCGTCAAACACATTTTGCTTTTTGAACAACCTTCCACCATTGTGCCACGATTCTCCATACTCCCTAAAAGATTAGTAAGAAAATAGGTTATACAAAATCATTGGAGAATAGCAGACATTTGTCGATGTGTCTCACCCTCCTCCCCTAATATTCGGGATCGCGACCACTCCATCAAAATGTTGCATGAACACTAGTCGGGTAACTGAGAAGGTAGGCTGAACACTGACATTGAAACCACCATAGCCTGCCAAGTGAAGAAATTAAATTAATTATTATTTATTATTACTACGCAAGATTATTCAAGAAATAAATGCCTGTTTTACCGTATAAGAGGCACGCGTTGTCCCCGTTTAGTTGAATGTCCTACACAAAATTGCATATTATCTTTGTAACATTTTCTAAATGTACATCTTATACATAACATTTAACGTATCAGACCTTCTTGTGCACAATAAACATAGGGATTTGGGTTCCGTCTTTGCTGGGATAAAACACTTGCACCGTTGTGAATACAGATGGGTCAAATCCTTCTAAACGAACTTCCCGAATTAACTACAGACAGATAAAAATTACATTCAGCACATGATGATTCTCCAGTTATGTATACGTTTGGTATCTCACCTTGGCTTCATACGGCTGGCTACTAAGATCCACATGGTAAATTCGGCCTGGGCTTAAGAATGATGCAAACTGGTAGAAGAATTCCGTGTGTTCTCTTTTACCGGAATAGCCAGTGACAGTTCCTACTTCTAAAGGAAACGACTGTATAATACTGCCATCGTGAAGACTTCTTAATTCCAGTGTATTCTTTACATCGTGAATATAGCAAACCAGAAGTTTGTCCCTATTAAGAAATGCATCATATTATAAAACAATTACACAATTATATCACTAAACTATATAGAAACTGACCCATTGACACAAGAAATCCAGTCAAGAACATCTTTTGGATGCTCTGGAACCAACGTAGTCCACGCATCTTCAGATATTGGCTGAGATACATCGATTCCAGAAAGCTGATAATTAGGAGCACCCTTGCTAGTTCTGAAGTACAAAGTGGATCCTACGTTTGTAACATACTACAGATCGGCAAAATGCAAACTTCATAAATCATAACTCACTTAAGAAGTTTTCTTGGTATAAAAGAAAAAGACACTTACATCATAATCTGCTTCAAACTTTGTTACTAGTGGTGTCAATTTGATTGGCGATTGAATTCCAGCTTTCATAGTTTCGCTTATATCAGCGTAAAACACCAAGTTATCTCGACAATCTTGTTGAGGGCAAACAATCAAATAAGTTCCGCAGTCACTAACTTCTGCGGATATCCTCCATTTTGGGTGATCGGGAAACTCCACAACCAACACGTCCTGTTACAAACAAATGCTGTCGTTTGTACTTCACAAAGTATGCAAGCACTAACAACAATTGCATCAGATAACAATAATAGACAATTATAGACTCCTCACCTCAGACTGACTTGTGTCTAAACGATGATAGTATAGCTTTTGGTGTTCATTTGATGTTGTTTCAGAACCATCCGTCTTGCCTTCTTGATCTGGGTATCTCTAAACATGCAAATCAATTTATTATAAGCTTTATTCGTAACTTGTGACGTCATGTGGTGGATTAACTTACCCCATAAAAAATGCCTTTATTATCATGACTCCACGCTATTCCTGAAAACTTGACTTTTTGAAGAACTTCTGGGGATTTTTCTCGAGTGGACACATTCATGAAATGGAGAGTAATCCAATCACTGCCACTTTCACTCAAGCCATAGGCAAATGTTTCTCCATCATCAGAGAATTTGTAAGTGGAGATAGCCACAGTCCCATCTTCTGACAGCGAGTTAGGATCAAAGAAGACTTCCCCTTCCTCTTCCAAGGAATTTTGTACGTACATCACACTAAAGCAAACACGTATCACACAAAATTAACCAATTTTGCCCAGTCCACATAAGAGTACTGAAATAAATTGAAAATCTACCTTTGATTCTGTAAACCCGTATTTTTGAAGTAGAAGTATCGTTGACCTCGTTTAAACGGGCAAGAATACTTGGGGTAATTCCACAATTCAGTCAGCCGCTTCCCAATCTGATCTCTTACTTCACATTTCTCCAAGAAAGGAACAGTAATACTATTCTGAGCATCCACGAACTTTTGGGTATCCTCATTATCCGGGTTTTCAAGCCATCGATAAGGATCCTGAACTTGAACCCCGTGATATTCGTCTACTACACTCTCGTCTCTTCGGATCTCGGGATAGGCAAATCCGGACATTGTCACTTGCACAGATTTTTGGACAAAAGTAGATGATAAGGAAGATAAGTTCCGATAAAAGGCTGACTGGAAGTTGAGCGCTGGTTTCCGGTGATGATTGAATAAAATCTGAAAGCAGTGAATAATGAAAAAAATGACAATGGAAAAATTCGAAAATGACTTCGGTTCTGCATTTACAGTTACTATGAGTCACGAAACACTGACTACCAAGTGAGCCCTAGGTGCTTAGAATACAAAGAAATAAATTATTTTTATGGCTGTAAAATACAATGCAATCACAAGTAGTGTAACAATACAAATAATTTATTGTTTAATTTACAGTACAAGAAAAGTAAACAAGTATTTCGAAAAAATAAAATTACTATTGACTAACATTCGCTGGTTGCAAAGATAAGGCAGAAGTAGAATTGACCATGAGTAATAGGAGTGGGTAAACACCGTTACCAAACCTTGAGCTGAATTTCGAATGTGTATAAAATTAAACTGGTTAAAGCTACACAACTTGCGTACGCCCACAAGTAACACAGTGCCATAAACCCGGGTACGTAAATGGTGTGCACCATACAATTTACAAGTCCTGTCAATAAATTCCCTAAAAGAAATACTCCCAAACCATTGTAACAAATCGCATCTAAAGTCACTGGAGATTTGGCCAAATCTGGCAGCGAGATTAAATTCCTTTCAGTCGTTTCCTCTCCAGTTTGTTTGTCTTTTTCCGATTCCTCTTCCTTCTCTTCCTCAGCTTTCTTCCCAATGAGCTCCAGTTCCACTTCAATGTTCTCTATCAAGGAAGCAACTTCACTTGAGATTGATGCTCTTCCTGATTGCTTGAATTCCTGCAGTTTATCTTCCAACGCCGATAGTTTCTCCTCCACCTGTACCTCCTCATTGGATTTTCCATATCCTTCCTTCTTTTTCATTTTCTCCTTCAAGTTCTTAATTTTGTGTACTCCTTTCTTCTTCAGTAAGTCCAGTTCAAATGTAATTAACGGCCCATGAAGAAGTCCCATGAACTGAGCAATAGATTGTACTAAATTTATCACAATGCACGTCCAGAGTACCGTACAATTTGACGCTAGTATCCACAATGTATAGCTCATGTTTGCAACGCGACGTGACGCCGGATATCCATAAGTCGTTGAGAGCATAAACATCAACCACAATAAGATAACATGAAGTCCGGATCGACAGGCATAAACCACCCATTCTTCGACCGTCTCTTTCTTCCCAGTATAAATCACTTTCCCTACATACACACTTGCGAAGTAAATTGACAAATATCCAAGCACCGAGAAGAGACCTTCCCTATTCGCATCTACTAAACTGTCTCGCGGTACAGACGGATTCAGAATGTAGCTTTCTTGAATACCAAATTTCACTAGCAAAATCTCATAAGCAATCCCAGTTACGAAAGAAAGTTTGAGGGAATTAGAAGGTTCAGTAAACGAGAAGACTGTGGCACTCAAAAGCTTGACAGCCGCAAGTGTAAAGAAGAAGTTCCAGTGTACCCCGTATTCTTCAACAACCTCATGGTATTCAATTCCTGCATATTGTAAGAGGTTGGATTAGTTGGATCTACTTGAGACAAATTTTACCCAGTGGACACACAATTTATTTCAGTGAAGAAAGCCTACCTTTGACAGAAATCAAGCGAATGAGTCCCAAAACAAACAGAGGAAGGGAGGAAATCCAAGATTTTCGTAAATTAGATTTCCGGTCTTTCGCTTCAGGTGCTACTATTCCGTTGCTGAATATAAAGGTTCCTGTTCCAATATCCATCAAACTGTAGCCATACACCTTCGTCTTAGAATATCTTCGGGGAAATATGGTGAAGTCTACCGCGAGAATGGCAAGAACTGTGATGTAAGTAACAATGGCACGATAATTGGTGATGAAAGGATATTTGACTTTCTCTTCGCATCTATTGGAGTCTTTTTTCTCTGAACTGCTAGCTGTCTCATCGTTAGAATCTTTAGGACTAGAAGCTAAAGGTCTGTCCTTAATTTGACTCCAGTAGTTTTGGAATCCTTCCCACTTCGGTTCAGTTATGCCGTAATTGACTATCATTATTCCGAAGCACGCTGCTAGAATCACAATTCCTGATATGTCATTTCCCCGTATGGTTCCTTCATCCTGTCCGGCAAAGATTGTGATGATCCACAAGGGCAGGATAACAATACAAGGGTACTCAACGATAGACCGGATGTACATGAATAAAGACGACTCCTGAACCGCATGCCGAGCGAAGGAAGGAGGCACTACCCAAGGCAGAATCAACGATGACAGTAACGGTGTAAGTGTGATGGAGAGCAGAACTTTCAGGATTTCCCCTACAGTTGTGCCATTCTCGGTGCTTACGAAGTCCACATGGGCATCTTCGTAGGATGAATACCGACGGTGTGGGTGGTTCATTTCTGATGATTTATTTAGTCGCTTTGTGGGTATCTTGACTTTGAGTTACACGTCTTCTTGACACATTCTGAGCACAACCCAAGAACTTTATTTTCTTTCTTGCAATTCACTCACACCGCTTAGAAACTGAGTTTGAAAGTTCCATCTGCGATTAAAAATACGTCTCTTCTCAGCTTCAGTTTTTCGTTTCTGATTCTTTACAGTCTTGGTTACATGCAGGAGTAAATAAAGTGATGGACTATTATCTAATTATCTCCACCGGACTCTCAATCGGCGATTACGATTCAACATTCACTTTCCCCTAAATGTCTAATGACTATTTACAAAATAAAACTTTTGGTACGTTCTGTCCTACACAACACTACTTAAACCCAGCCAGCTGTTTGCTTATCTTATCGTAAAACAGTTTAATGTTTGTCTTACCGTATTTCTTTCTTGATTGGATGACGCTGGAAGTCGAAGGGCACTTTGACAAAGTCTCCTGCTGACAAAAATCCTACTTGACAATCGAAAACTACAAGGCAACATAAATGCACAAAGGCCACACTGCTATCCTGCGCTAAAGTCCTAATAAAAAAATAATTAAACTCTGTTAGGATTTCACTGCCTAATTACCTTCAGTCTTCACAGAATTGACAGACAAGGTATATAGTAACAACACACAACTCACGAATCACCTTAAATTCTCTTACTGAGATGAGCTGGATTAAGTAAATCCTCAGGTCCACCGACAAATGCAAGAAGATCCAGTAAGCAATAAAGTGTAGAAACCGCAGTGCAGATGAATTAAACGGGGATTTATTAATCCTTCTTCGCCAGTAATACAGGTACAGACACACACTGACAGATGCGATCGATTCTTTTATGTTCTGGGTAACACGAATTCGACTGCAACGCTCTACCTAAACACACACAGACAAACTGATCAGAAAACCACTTCAGATTCAGAATAATTTCTATTAGAGAGATGTGAAACATGACATGACTGAATCAGACAGCAATTCAACGGGAACGCACGAGGACAGTTATGTGGCAAAACGGGATATTTGACAATCTCACCTGTTTCTTCTTTACCCAACAACAGTACGTACCACAAGCAAGCAATGGGTACCTCTTGAACGCCACAGGTACAATGCGTCTGCACTCTCACCACTGCTTCCAACAATCACGATATTGTCTCGAAAATAGAAATTTAGAAATTTCAGTGAAAATAGGAAAATATGGGAGGGATTGATGATAGCGATGACAGAAGACTCACGAGAAGGAATGAGGCAAATTCAAGTGTTGCCGGTTTTTTCGGTAAGTCTCAATGTGCCTCGTTTACAGAAAGAAATGTTCTTCTATCTCCAGC
>JAQGAD010001359.1:0-20476 GCA_034696625.1 Isotomurus palustris | reverse complement strand
AGTATTTCTACTTTTGTTACCTGCTTCTTTACTAGTCAGTTTTATTTTAGTCGTGCGACACGAATAGTGACAATTTTTGTGAAAGTTTCAGCCAGAGAAGAAAACTGTTGAAAGTGGTTTCGGAAAGTGTATCAATATTCCCCAAGGTAGGTCATAATTTCTAAAGTAAGACACCAATTAGCTTAATTCAAGGTTAATTATAATGTGCAATTTGAACAGGTATTGTTTGTAACATAAAGTTCTTGCAGTTTGTACATCATATACAGAAATTGCATGCAAATTATTTGTTCATCTTTGTCTCCAGTCTCGACTGTCTGACCTCACAGTCGAGTCTGTTAAGTCTAGGCCCTACTAGACTCCTTTAAGTCATACTTTTACGTGTGGTCAGAAATCATAGACACTTTACTGGGCTAACCTGTCTACACATGAATTTATTGGAAAACATATTATACCTTTGCATACTAACCCACGTGGTGAAGTGTTGAATTCAAGGATAAAAACAAGCTAATATTTTTTGTATAAAAAACATAACCATGAGAAGCGAGTTTCATGTGAGTTTACAATTGGGTCTTTTCGTATGCAGACTGCACAAAACAAAACACACTACCTTTGCACGCTGGAAGACAACAATTTAACGTGATACACGTTGTTTGCATCTTCTACTTAATTCGTTTAATTTACAATCCTAAATCAAGTTCCAGGCACACCTTTCCTCTTTTTTAAGCCAAAAAAAATCCAAAGTACTCACCGACACCGAGGACTACTACATAAGACTTCGAGAAATAAATGTAGCACGTACTCCAGTCGCATTTTTTAGTTTTATGAAAAACTAGATATCCTTGTTGATCGCTTATCAATAGATTACAACAGTAGTGTGGCTACAATAGTAGCAATACATATGGTCAGATTTACCTCAAGTCTCAAGTTCAAGTTGCAGACATTTTTCTTAAATACAAACTAACCACACTGTCCGTCTCCTAAAAGTTGCCTCACAATAAATAGTGGATTTGTAAATTATGTGAAGCTAAAATTACTCTCCACCCACAGACTTCATAAGCTGTTGGCTGTTATATAAAAGGCTGACATTAATTACAGCCATCTTCAGTCTACAAAGACGATGTAATTTTAATTGACTTGTAGTTTGTGTGACCGTCTCTACCTTCTAAGGACTCCGTAGAAAGCCTGGTAATGTGTAACGTGCAATTAAATCAAATTCGTTATCTTTATTTAAGTTTTTCCCCACTCTCTTTCATTCATACTCATACCTACGCAAGTTTTTACATTCTAACCCAAAACAACAAACCACAGGAAATGCATTAGTCTGCTTACTTGGAATTCGCCTTATTACATTCACAAACGGTCAACAAGTTACTTTGTGAGCGTCAAGCGTCATTGGAAGGAGAGCATTACGTAACCGGTTTCCTCCTAATATTCCTTATGTCATTTCCCTTGCAATTCCAAAATCCCAACAACATCCTTGTAAACTCAGAGTCACAACTAATCAGCCAAGTATTATGCATTCCTTCTCGATAATATTATCATCACACCTTAAGTATATTCAAGAGCACTGCATTCATTTTGTCGTGAGAAGTTTAATGTATTCACTCAAAATCAAGGGTAACGTATCTCCTGCCTTTTTACTTGTTCACACTCCACTCAACCTTTTCATCTTACATTCCATTCCATCCAGTACACCACGGATGATTAGCCTCATCAGTAAACTAAACCATAAATGAATTTCCTTCCGATTGATTAATTAATATGTAACAAGTTGCATTAAATAACTCACTAGCACTTTCAATAACTAATGTCTCCTTGCCTCTTTACAGATTCCTCAAGGAGAGCAACGCACACACACGAGCATCTTCCCATTCTGTGACCACACATTAAAAACCTGTGACAATTAAGATTAAGATTAAATCTAGAATCTCTATCTCCATAATAAACCTGCAGGATGGAAGGAAACAACACAACCTCGTCTCTACCTCCTCCACACGAAGACAACGCAGGAAACATCGCCTTCGTCCTCGCATCGACTGCTCTAGTTTGGCTAATGATTCCCGGAGTGGGATATTTTTACAGCGGCCTGGCCAGGAGCAAAAGTGCCTTGTCCTTAATTATGCTCAGTTGCTGGTCTATTGCCGTCGTTTCCGTCCAGGTAAATTGCTCTCTCGAGTCTCGAGATCCCTGAACTCACCTGACTTATGACATTTCCCCAAATAACCCAACCAACTTAATGGGTGGTCAGCAATCCACTCCACGACCTTCCAGGGACCAATAACACAATTTACAGCCTACCCTCCTCAACCACTCCGATTCAATTTACTGCCCAATTCCCCTCTAATCTCTAATTATGATTACCACGAGTCTCATCATTATTCTTCTCCTTCCCTTCCAGTGGTATCTCTTCGGCTATTCACTCGCATTCGGCAAATCGAACAACCAATTTATCGGCAACTTTGACCACGCAGTCCTCATGGATGTTTACGACAAGGACCCTTCCGGTCGAGGCATTCCAGACCTCGCCTTCTGCATCTACCAAGGAATGTTCGCTGCAATCACTCCTGCACTCGCCATCGGATCTGCTGCAGAACGCGCACGATTTCTCCCCACAACTATTTTCATATTTTTATGGACTACTCTAGTTTATGATTTCCTCGCCTGTTGGACTTGGAATCCCAACGGATGGTCTGCTGCGCTTGGAGGTTCACAAATTAATTTGCTAATTTTTTATAAATCTAATTGATGCAGATTGCTCTGTAATGGAATTTGTACATGTATTCGACATACAAGATAGAAAATCCATGTTCAAAATACTACACAATTTTTTAACAATTATCTGAAATTTTCGAACCGCAGGACTTGACTTTGCTGGTGGAACTCCCGTCCACATTTCCAGTGGAGCAGCAGCCTTAGCTTACGCCGTAGTCTTAGGTCACCGTGAGAAAGCCCATGCCAAAGAAGAATTCAAGCCTCACAGCATGGCGAATGTGTTTCTGGGAACTGCTTTCATTTGGTTCGGTTGGTTTGGGTTTAACGGAGGCTCAGGTATGAAAACTCACTCTGAATCCCCATTTTAATATCAAACGAACGAGGAGATCAAATGTTAAATGGACATGTGTGCCTTATCTTTGATTCTTTGATCACCTCAGCTTTGGCTCCCAACATCCAAGCAGTGATGGCAAGTTTCGTAACAAACCTGTCAGCATCTGTCGGAGGCATCACTTGGGTCCTTCTCGACTACAGAATCGAAAAGAAATACTCCGCTCTCGGATTTTGTTGCGGAGCTGTTGCTGGACTTGTTTGCATTACTCCTGCCTGTGGCTTCGTCAGTCCTGCCAGCAGGTAGCCACTCATAATTTCGAAATTTCAAAACTTCAATCCAAATCCAAAATAAAGCCAAGCTCAAATATTAATACACATGTCCTTCCCCAATCTATTTGTAAGCCTGTGTGTGACCAGCTAATTGAAATTGTAATCTTGCAGTGTTGTTTTCGGAGTGTGTGGAGCCTTAGCATGCAACCTGGCCTTAAACCTCAAACATCTCTTGAAGTACGACGATGCTTTGGATGTCTTTGCTGTCCACGGCGTTGGAGGAATAGTAGGAAACATTCTCACAGGAATATTCGCCCAAAAACAATACTCCCTTGTCCCCATCGAAGGAGGACTTCTTGATGGAAATCCCATGCAAATAGTTCACCAGTTGATCGACACTGTTGCAGGATTAGGATGGAGTTTTGTTGTCACTTTCATAATCCTTTGGGTAATGAACAAAATTCCTGGCCTCAGTCTCAGAGTAGACTTGGAGTCGGAGCGTGCTGGGCTCGATCAAGCTGAGCTGGGCTTTTCCTGCTACGAACACGTAGACGAAGTTAAGACAACTCACAACAGTCAAATTTCACTAATCAATCCAAATGGATTTGGAAGCATTCCCAATGGAATCGACGCAGGACAATTTGGATCCATGTTTGCGAAGAATGGAAACAACGGAATCCAATTGAATGAAATGCCTAATGTTGATCAGTCCAGATTGTGATGAGACAACTTAATCTTTCAAACAACACAACACCCACACACACACACAAACTCCTTAGTGACTTTTACGTAATCCCCTGATTTCCATGAATCTCATTAAGACCCACAAGCAAACAATATACTTCTGTGTGTACTTACTGTTTACTGTGATTTAGATTCATTAGTACGCGTCTAATTACATTTTATTTAATGTTTTTTTAAATCCCCTTACCTCCTGCAATATATTTTACACGTAATTAATATTACCACGTAAGGATTGATGATACGCTTGTGATTTTAGATTTTATCGTTTATTTTCAAACTAGACTAGAACACCAGAATATTAAAAATTTAAGACATTTCTTCGTTATCTTAATCAACTAATGAATGTAACAATACAAATAAAACATTCTATTTATGAATATAATCATAATCTATATTGAAAGTTGTTTGTGAACATTTTAAGGCTCTTAAAACCTGAAACTAAAGTTCAATCCATCTGTGAGATCCACACGACACACGACACAATTCACAATACACTTTGACACTAATCCATCCATTCCCAACATTCCATAATTCAGTTCCTCATTCCCATTTGGTTCATCTCGTTTATTTACCAGTGTGTCCCACATCTCTCGACGCAAAAGACGGATTACAATCCAATCCAATTTGTGTGTTCAAACTTCAAACAATTTGTGTCTAAAATTGTAGGAAGTCTCCACACACACACACACACACAAGCATAAACACATCCTTGTATTTTCCCTTGTATACAATTTAGTCACGAGAGAGAAAGCAGAGAAAAACGAAATTCTCACAAGCATCGCATATTTTGTATTTATGGACGAAGCTCCATCACAGTTGGTGGCCTGGCCATGTAGCCATCAGAAGATCAGAACATCAGAAATGAAAGATGTAAAATGAGATGACAAAAAACCACTTGTAGTAACCGAGGGGAAAATGTCAAGTGACACATCTTTCATAGCCATCCAAGATCCAATGGTATGTGGGACTTTCCTCGATCTCCTCGTTCATCCTTCACTACTCCGCCATCTCCTCCATGTGCATCTCTAAAAGTAAAAAGAGTCTCAGGATTGAATTTTACTCGCCTATTTCTTTCCTCTCGAGGGAATTCCACATCAATTTCCTTCCCAACAACACTTTCCCTGAACTTCACACTCTCCTCAGCCCAATCTCCAACCCAATTTCACACATACCAAGCAATAATTCTTTTTAAAACTTTTCAAGTGTTTTATTTATGCTTCGCAAATTTTTAACGCCCTTTTCCACACAACTTGATCGACATTTTCCCTTCTTTAAACTCCGTAAGAGCAACATTATCGACCAGCAACCAAAACTCTACACACAAACATCTCTCTCTCCAATCTCTCCTTCAAAAAGCCAGCAACTTTAAATGTAACATCGTCACGGGAAGCCAATTCCCCAACAATCCACAGTTTTTCGTGTAAATAAATGCTATACACCAACCAAACTACCCTCTTACCTTACAAAAAGTGTATCTACCTTCGCACTTCAAAACCTCTTCAACACAAGCAGTTACATAAAACCAATAGAGTTTAAAAACCTCTCAATTTTTGATTCAATAAATAAGTAACCGTTCAAGAATGAAGAGCAGAGGAGGAGAAGAAGAAGAAGCGTTTTACAGAATTGAAGTCAATTTGCCAGCCACTTCACTTGATGCTGGACTGGCTGTAGAACGACGTGGTAATGGCAATTCCACTTTCATTCAGTCAGTCAGAAAGCAGTGGCTCATGTTAAACTCAATTTGGTTGCTTACAGTCTTACTCTCTGACAATATCCTTTTTCCTTCCTTCTTTTATTCCCTCTCTCTCTCTCTCTCCTTCATTTCATTTGAATGTAGTGGACTGAAAATAAAAAAAATCGGGGTGGATTATTTCACACTTCCCACCAGGCAGGAGGCACACGAACATGCATCCTCTTTTAAACTCTCCTCCAAAATACCCGTAATAAAAAACGCAGTAAATGTTTCTCCTTCTTGTGAGAACACTCGAGACCCCAAGTGAATCGAATCCTTCGAAGGCTAAGGCCAATCTTAACATTCATCTATTCATATTGCACAACAACAAAATAGTTTCTCGCCCATTTCCACCCATAAATAGATTCACGGGTGGAAAGCAAAAGCCAATTCGTTCTTCCTCAATTCTTCCTTCGTTCCTGAATGAATGAACTGTGCAAAGATGAATACAGTTTAGAAATGAACGAATGAAAGAACCCAACAGTCCCACACTACACTACACTCTCCTCAACCTCCTCATGCATAAACAATCGAAATTGAATGGGGTGAAATTTTTACTCTCTCTCTCTCTTTACAAACTACCAAAAACCAAATACAAAACGCATCCAAACAACTCTCACAAATAGTCCACCGGATGAACTGGAGGAAACTTTACCGTTTAGTCTCGTTTACCATGAGAATAGGGGAAAGTCATCCACATCCACAAACACAGTCACTCACTCACTTTCCTCCTTCGGACTTTCTACTTTCTAGCTTATAGAATTCTAGACTTCTAGACTTCTAAACTTATGACCTTCGCCTTGCTCTTTCCTTTTCAACTCCCACTGACCAGTCACTACAGAATTGTTCACTTTGTATTTACTTCATGCCCCAAGTAAAACGGTTGAGTGAATTTAACTCGGCATTATATACCCAAGTACCCAAGTGTGTGTACAAAGTAGAAGAATTCGATTGACTGTAGATGAATGCTTAGTCTCGTGATAAATGAACCCAAGTTTGCATTTGACAATCTAACGTGGTTTTTGAAAGAATGATCCTCTACACACTAACTTTTATTCGTGCTTTCTCCATATCCTCAAATCTTATCACAAGGCAAGTTAGTTCATACTTGAAAGTCCTGAAAGTGATCGATGAGGAGAAGGAGAGTCTCTAGAAAAAGTAAATATTTCACTCCAGCATTATATTCATTTTTCAAAAAGTACAAATCTCTCCGTCGATTCGATTTACTTTCTCCCCAATAAAAAATAAAAGTATGAGAGTATGAGAAGAAATCCAATAATGGTTCACAAGTCTCCGCTGATTTGGCTTCGTGAAAAGAAAAACGAATTTCCTACCTGAGAATGTTGAGCTTGAGCTTGAGGGAAATGGTATCACTAGATCAATGATATTGGTTCCACATAAAAGAATTTACGCAAGAAAGAAGGAGATTGATCCAAATCCTCCTCCTCCTCCTCCGTTGCATTACACCTTATATACATAAAAGAGTATATCCGAATAAGAAAGGGTAAAAAAGCCTTCTTCCTTCCATCAAGAATAGAAAAATCTCCTTTGGCTACTCTCCGCTACTAACACACACAAATTTCCACCAACTACACAGTAATCCATTGAAATGGGAGAGAAGAAGAAGAAGGAAAGAGACTCAGATCGAAGAATCATAATAATAGAAGCCTATAGGGATGGAAATGGAATAGGTAAGAAGAGTAGTGTAAAAGGAGCGATAGTGGATTTGATACGATGATGATCATCTCCTTGATGATGATCATAATGGCGGTGGAGAAGAAAAAGAGGTAGGAGATGATGATGCGTGCATTCGGGTCCTAAAAAACGACACACACACCAAACCAACCCAGGAAAGACTCTCTCTCTCTCTTCCATTCGAAATGGCCAGTTCAAAGGAATTTTTCACGAGGCCGAAGAAGGAAGACGATGTTTACGATCCACACGGACATCTCAGCTCCTATAAACTCAGCCGTATCTCACCGAAGAGAAGGGCTCCCTTATGACCCTATTTCAACAAACGTGCCATTTCCATTCTACTCCTCCACTCGTCTTCTTATCCTTTTACATCATCATCATCATCCTCGTGAATTGCTATTGATACTTCGTTTATGCATTCTACTTTCACCACACCGACTTTCACCATCCTTTCCTCCTTCCTTCATTCCCTAACCCTTCAACGCTCAATTAATGTCCGTACAATTAGTCTTAATGACCGTGTTCAGAAAATAACACACACACACACCTTTCTCTCTGTTACTCTGCACATAACGCGCGTGTAGACTTAACCCTGAGAAATGGGATCAAATAAAAAGGCCACAAGTATTTTATTAACTTGATTAAAGTGTTCGTGTCTCTCCTTTCCTCCGTTCTACTGGTCAGTCTCTCTCTCTCTCCTTAACTCTTATCTCGTGACTACTTCCGTGGTGAGTGTATTTCTCCTCATTACAATCATTATGACTCCAACATTTCATCCTATTGACTGAAGAGATCGTCTCTCACTGGACTCCCCTTTAAGACACACAGACCAACTGAATTCCTCCTTCCTCTGCGTATAATTTTATTTGAGAAGGGTGCATTTATTTCATTCTGCACTTTTTCTTCATTATTTCCCAAAGTGATAGCCAAGTGTCGAGAAATGCATTAGGCGTTACTTTTATGAGGACATATATCTCCACACACACACACATATCTCCTTCTTCTCCTTCTTTTATGTCTTTCTACTTCCAATGACAGCCGACCATGCAATCCCGTCTCTGTTTACACCAAAAGACCAAAACTACAAACTATCCTTTCTTATAATTTCTGCCTTTCTCTATACTTTCTCCATTGTTGTCTCCTTTAGAGAAGAAACACTCGCCCTATTTAGCCTAACCTTTCCCACCACCCCAATCGTTTCTCTCTTTCTTTTATACACAACCACCTCTCTTTATTTTTCACCGGAGAAATAGGGAAAACACACGGAGAATGAAGAAACCATCTGAAGGAAGAAATAACGATTCCCCACGGATTAATTCGTAACTCTGAGGAGTTTATGTAATATGTAAGTCAATGTAAATACCAGCCATATACTTACTTAGCTCCCTTATTTCTCCTCCCTTCCTCTCTTTAATGGTGATCCTCTTGAATGAAGTCCCATACTAACTAAGTCAACACTACTTTGAATAGCTCTTTGTATCCTCCTTTTATGATGAAGCAAAAATTCTACACTCCTTCCTACTCTTCTAGTCTCCTAGCTTTCTAGCTCTCAATAACATGCACATCATTATCTCC
Organism: Isotomurus palustris; assembly: GCA_034696625.1. Lineage (NCBI taxonomy): Eukaryota > Metazoa > Arthropoda > Collembola > Entomobryomorpha > Isotomidae > Isotomurus > Isotomurus palustris. The sequence continues at coordinate 11,415 of JAQGAD010001359.1, read as the reverse complement.
ACCAAACTTGTTTGTTTCCCCTTCGAACCCAAACTGCCTCCTCGTAAGTGAAAGCACAGACTCATAGACTCCTTCCAGGGCGACACAAGTCATCTGCGTTACATCCAATCTCACTAAAGACGTGTTGTGTCGATGGGTCAATTCAAATAATAAAATTTTCGATAAACTTAATCCCCTCCTGGCTTTCACTTAGTTGAAATTGATGTACTTCCTCTCGTGTCTCCTCATTCCTCTCTGTATGTCTAACGGAAACTTATCCAATTCCACGAGTAACTCTGTCGAATGACGAAGGAGACGTGGTCGAAGGGGGTCACGACTCCAACTGCCTTCCTCCTGTGTATTCGCACTTCGCACATCTCTCTCCAACTTTATGAGGTCTAATAAAATTACTCCCTCCGCTTCACAGAGGTAATGCAATGAAAACCTCCTCTCCTCCTTTCTAAACAGCCTGGATTTCATCCTCACAACTTCACTAACTCTAATCTCCATCTACTTCTACAAAATACACACAGACAAGGTCACAACCCACTCATCGTCATTTCACAATTTGTAGAAAGTTTGTCCTTCAAAATCAATCTCAACCTCCGCACTTCCCTGCTTCCCAAAATTCCTATGTAGATTTCAAATCCTCTCTCCATCTAAATTCAATCGACCTTTTGTTCCTAAGACTTTCTCCAAAGAAGAAGCAGGAGAAAGGTACGATCAGATATTCCCAGGCAGGAGCGACAAGCGGCTTCTCGCACGCAGGAGATGTCCAGCTTATCTAAAAAGCGAACTCTGAGGAGGTTGTTAAATCACAAGGAAAGAGGATAAGTAAGGCAACTACAGTTTCAGTTCATTCAGGTTCGTTCGATGCCATCGTTATCCTCCAAGTAATCTCTTTCCTCCCAAAGTAATGGTTGAGTCGGTAAGAGGAACGTGACTTATCCATGGCCACGACCGCTACACACACCCACCCATATACTCCATAGTCCATACGAGTCTACCTCTCAAAGACTCAAAGCGTACCGATTTTTTACGGTTATTTGTACTTCCCAAGTAAGGACAAAAGACACATTGGAGAGAAAGCACACACACACACACACACACACACGCTCACATCTCTTTGTCCTGTAAAAGTGGACGAATACGAAGAATCCAATGAACAGTTCGTGTTCACAAGGGAAAGTCCAGTCTACGAAGAAGCTCTTTGGTAATCTGGAGGGCAGGGAGAGAGAGAGAGAGAGAGAGATGTACATGAGAGTGTGAAGTAGCCTCTGGGGAGCTGTGATTTGGTCGCGATTGCAATCATCAACTGGACCAAAGAAAGAATGAGACAAAAGTAAAAGCAGAGCGAGGAATCCCGGCGGACTACCTCCGACGCTCCTTTTACTCTCAGTTATTTCTATTTTACAACTCAAATGGTCCCAACTACTATCGATGCACGACATAATAGTCTCTCACTCTGATTACACTCTCCTTCTACCTTCCTACCTTCCTTCGTCCACTCCACCACAATATATATAACCTCCAGACTTCTCTTAATGGACGACTCTCTCTTATGATCTCTCCATCCTTTCACTACAAATCACAGCCCCTATACTCAAGCTTAATTTAAAACTTCTCTCTCTCTCGTGTAACAAGTATTAACAACCTCCTGGCTTGCGAATTTGTTTTATGGCTCCCTCACACAGACACTCCAAACTCCAAACTTCCTCTCTCAGTGTCTCAATCACTCATCCTTCGTAACATCTCTTGAAGACTGAAGGTAAGAAAATGGAAGGAAGACGCCTGTAGCCTCAATTGTGCGAAATTACCGAGAAACCCGTAAGAAAACCCGGAACAGGCTGACTTTCTCCAGAAACGCGTTAATAGAGCGAAGAGTGGTGAGCCAACAGCTGACGGTAAATTGAGGGTGGAATCTCTCAAAGTTCCTCCAGATTGGAGTGAATTCCGAAATAGTTCTTCATCCTGAAACCACAATCATTTCTAACGAGCTCCATCCAAACGAATCATTTTTCAAGCCCCTTCGCTTAGCACGAGTGAAAGTGCTCAGCTTCCTCCTTCCTTCTCTCATCTCTAAAGATCACAACTCACATAAAAAGAAAACACACTCACACGTTCGTTCCTTCTCACTAATAAAACGGTCTAATAATGCCAGCAGAGCACAAACACACACACACACACACACACCTTTTCGCTTTTTCGCTATTTGCCACTTCTCTGCTAAAGAAGAACTATTAGAGAGAAGGGAAAGTATCAAAAGACTTTTTGGGAGCAGAAGAAGAAGAAGAGTCAAGAAAAATTCTAACAAAGCCAACTTCTTGTGGGAAAGCTGAAACAACGCGCAACAATTTAGGAGAAAGTCTTTCCCAGAAAGAATACCGGAGGTACTGCAAAGTACAAACCATTATTGTGTGCCACATATTTATCAGGTTCTATTGTCTCTCTGCTCTAATTAAAGTCACATACAAGACAGAAAAACTTTCTTTATTAAGCGGATTTCACAATGAATCAATTTATTCGTAGGTCGACACATCAGACTATCTTTCAATGAATACAATTTATTAATCTTACAAAATACCTGACCCTTCACGCTTCACACACATACACTAGCATTCGATTTTCACGCATCTTCATAATTACACTTTATATTAATTTGTCAATTATACATTTCTGGCAAAACACATACACACACGATTTTAGTCTCCGTAAAAGCTGACTAAACCCTTCGCCTTCAACCAACACGCAAAATATAAAAAAGTAACATGATGAATGAACCATTTATGTTTGGATTGTATTCCTCAAAGTTCAAATTAAATTAATCCAGTCTGAACTGAATACCTTCACACGAGTAGAATGAAAATGTCAATACACATTATAATATTCCACTTACAACTTATAGTGATATGAATTCAAATGAGTATTGAGCTCTGAATTCCCATTATGAGCCAATAAACTTTAGTAATTTGGAAAGATCCATAATAGAGGAAGAGATAAGGAGAGAGAGAAACAGAGTGGATGAAGACTCTCCTTCCGAGGGAGTCTCACACGTGAAGGTCAATAAAATGGGGATAGTCGAATGAGATATCACCAATAAGTTAGAGAGGACATTTATCATCTTTTCGAGGGAGTGAGTTACATAACATTACACATGAGTTATTTCCGAAAGGTATGCTAGGAGGGCCTTCCACATGAAAATAATTGGACGAGCAGGGTGCGTCGGCTGACAGTTGTCTTTGTCGTAAATGATTTACAGTTCCCAAATAAATTTAATCTCTTTCTCAGGTTCGACCAGCTTTCACTTCAACAGCCGTTCTTTCGCCTTTCGCCTTCCTTCCTTCCTTCCTCCACATTGTCCCCCACTCACATCATCCACACAGTCACAAATTCCTATGCACTGCATAATAATGCACAGTCACTCACTCAGTCGACATTCCCATTATCCCCAAACACACAGCCAGTCAGAATGGAACTGCACCTCAAACACTAAAAAACGAACAGGCCTCTCCGATTCCCCCGAAAAAAACTCGATAGATTACATTCTGCTCATTTATTACAGGTCAACGTGACTCATTCATTTCTGCTGTGCTTTCTCCATTATTATATATATGGCACATTGGATTAGGATTCACGGGGAGTAAGGTCTTTTTTATTATTTCCTCACAAATTAAAGGTACCCAAAGAGAAAGTCCTTTTCCCTCTCTCTCTATAAAATCCTTTTCTTTTTCTTATCTCAGCCTTATTCCTCACAACCAAAACTCCTCGCTGTGTTTGCTTGCAGCAATTCAAATGAGACACAGAAATCGCGTTGTGTCATCTAATAAAAATCAAACTCGTTCTGCTGCTGCTATCAACTGCATGGAATATTTTGCTTCCTCCTTCCTTCCCAAATCTTCTGTGACTTTCATTAAGTTAATGGGAAGTTGTTGAATGAACTTGATTTTTCAAAGGATCTGTCTGCTGACTACTGAATACTCTTTCTTTATCCTTACACACTCTAACTAATCTTTACTTGCATCTCTTCACCAACACGTTAGGCTGTTAGGCAGCATCTAATGATACTTTCTCTCTTGTCTGTAGTGTCGCTAAAACACTATTGCTATTTACAACTACCAAATTATACACACTCAACATTCATTCCATCTACTCCCGTGTTGATTAAACCATTCGCAAATAAATACTCTGTGTCTTTCTTTGCTTCCAGAGAATTGCTCTCTCTTTGTAACTCTGTAATACTTCCTTCAGGCAGTAACTTGTTCGTTAGTAGGTAGAGAGATAAGTACAACTCTGGAAGGAAGGAATAGCAAGCACAGCCTAGCCTGGCTGCCTGGCTGACTCTCTTCCAGACGCCTTTTAGTACTAAAGTAATTTAGTTGTATTCTATTAAGCCCCTTTAATGAATTAAGGCAGTCTTAGTTGAATCAAGTTGGATGAAAATGAGGAAACAATTCAGTAATCAAACGGAATCTCTCCTCTCTCCTCGCCCATTCCATTTGCCTACATTAAGTCCACTGCCACCAAAGATTCGAAGAAGTAAATGTAGACGACAAGATTCCTAGATACTTCCTTCTCTCCTCCGTACTTCCTTAGTTCCTTGCTCTTTTAGGTCAAGAGGTATTCACCATAAAGTAATGGTAGAGTACACCAAGAAGTTCCATTGGAATAGAAGAACAAGACGTAATGTAATTGTCGGTTGTATAAAGCAACTCTCCGCCATTCTTCCTATTGAGAAAGACACATACACACACAGAGAAAGAGACACACGATGGCAATGTTCAAGAGTGATGCGATGTGCGACGCTTTGTCTCTGAATTAAAGGAATTATACACGGCTCAGATGGCCCTTTCCCTGTACACTAGTCAAATCAAGTTTGCCCCAAATACTTCCAATGGCCCTTTGAACAAGAATTCTTCTTCCTTCCTCAGAATTCACTAATAAATGACTCCAAGCTTTGCTTTCTCCCCAACTGAAACTGAAACCCAATCCCTCCACATCCAACATCATTCCTTCAGTCAAAAGTAAAAGCGACACACACACAGATACACAGAGGAACGAACAACGAATGAAAAATTACTTTCACCGTTTCCTTCAATGAGGAATTAATGATGTGAAATCACATGGATTTCCTTTCCATCATCGAAGACTTCTGTACTCTTTCGTCTACTCAATTCTCTCCTGCCTGGCGATGATGAAAACATGTTTTATTATTAAAGTCTCTCCTTATTTCTAAGAGAGAGAGAAGTGTTTAAAATTAAATCCATTCTGGCTACGACTCTCTCCTTCCTTCTAACGAGTTTCGTACGTAGTTACGTAGGCAGAAGGAAGGAAGGAATGATGGAAAGGTGGAGAGAGACAGACGGAGAAAGCCGAGAGTATCGTGTGTCTATCACAAAATCGAAATTCGAGTTTCTTTTGAGAGGAAACCCTTCTCGTCGTGGTGCGAGATGAATAAGTGTAATTTTTCTTTCGCTGTCATGTTCTAGATTTCTAGCTAATTCAGTTTGGCTCTTGTTACGTTTCACAGAAGAAGAATAGGGAGTTGAAAGATAGAAAGGCAATCTTCCATTATTCCCGAAAGACTCATGTCATGAATACAGCTTTGACTCTGGGGCGTCTCAACTTAATTAAAAATTCTTATAACTCTCCACTCGACTCTCCTTTTACGAGTTCTTTCTCTTCACAAGCGAATAATTAAGCGAAACCTGACAAGAAACGGATTTTTATACCACCTCCCTACTTTCACTCAAATGGGAATATTTATCCTGCTCCCTTAATTCTTCCTCAGTCCGCATTTCACAATCTTTCCCCACCGGAAATTCTCATCACTACCAACTCACAATTAATACCTGCCCAACTCATCTTCACTGACTTATATTTATCCATGTTTTAGATCAACGAGGATATAATCTGACACACCATAGTTCAAAAATACTTTAAAATTCGTTTTAAGTCTTTAAACTTTTTAATTTAAAAAAATTTAAATAACCCTACGGAAAAGATGAATTTACACAAATTGGTAATTGCTCCACTTTCTCATTCATTATGCTCTACTCTCATTATACACTTTGCTAAAGACTAGTCGTTAATTCAACTACAACGGGCACAGTGATTTAAATTATTTTGTTGTGTGAACATTAGCTCTTATAATCAACCTTTGGGTATTGATTACATGTGGAATCTACTAGTGTGCGAGTATAAAATTAACGCTTAAATAGACTAAAAGTCTTTAAGCAAAGCAACTTAAATAGTTGTGAATGGAAATAGACAATATTATTAAGGTGTAGAAGAAGGGACAGGAGAAAGCTTGGGCAGCGAATTGAATCCGAAAGAAGGAGATGGTCGGGATGTTGTGTGAACGGGAAGTGAAATTCGGGTAAAAGGGTTGAGTAAGCTAGAAATTGGATAAAGTTATCATACTCAGGAGCCCATTAGGACTTCCTTTGCTTTCCCCACCCAACCTCACTTCCGTATCACCACTCCTTCCTTCTTCGTCTTCCCTCACCCTGCACATTCCATCTCAACCTCTTAACACTTCTCCACCACCTACACACGTCCAACTCAATCTACCAACTCCCTTCCACTCTGATTTTCCTAAACTAGACTTATAAACAGGAAACAAATTAATGAGGACGAGGACACAACTTCGTAATTCAGTTTCACCAAAAGCAGCAGCAGAACGAACATTTTCCTTCATTAAAGTCCACAGGATGCACAATCATCAAAACACACAACGCCACAGTTATTTTTACATTTCCTTATTACATCAATCCACTGTGTGTGTTATGTGTAGGGTGAAAGTCAAAAGCCAACAGAACTCAGCAGTACTTTCTCCTCAACAGTTAAAACATCGTTGTCGCTTTTAACTCCATTTAAACTAATTCTACACGCCATGTGAATCCTTTCTTCCAAAAAAAAACTCCCCAAAAATTCCCATTCCTTCCCCCAATTTCCGAACAGTTAAGTAAAATCACCGTCAAATTTGCTCTCTTCTCAAATTTCCTTTCATACGCAGTTTATCTTGGATCTCAAGTCTCAAGAAGATCCCCTGTCATCTGCCAAGACTCAAGATTGAAAGCAACTCACAACTCACAACTCACTCACTTGCAGTCCTTCTCTTTTATTTGCACAACTAAAATTGATCTATGATTATTATTACTCCTGCACGATGAGAGTACACTAGTTTATTTCATGAAAGGACACACACACACAATATCATCTTAGAAATACATTTTTCTTTTATTTGAACAAGGTAAGTTTTTTCCGGTGAAAGCGCCTTCCTCCCATTTCCTCCTCTCCACTTGTTTCTTCTTCTTCTTTCCCAACTTCCAAAGAGATTTGTGATTTGTACGAGAGAGAGGAGAGTTGGCCAGAGAGTTGAAACATATATCCATTCTCTTTCTCAACCGTCAATCGAAGAGAGAGATACACATTTATCAAAAGTAGATTCTCCGTCATACGAGAAGATCATGATGTAATTGTACTTGACAACATCACGTTCGTTTACTTAGTTCATCTACCTTCCCTCCTTCCTCTGCTCCTTCCTTTCAAATAAATGCTTCCAATGATGTGACTCTTCTGTGTGTGCGGTAATCATCGGAGTATTTGACAAGAAATACACATACTTCGTGCTTTGATGATATCGTGCTTAAAGTACTTGAGCCTCGCTCTCTATCCTAATGGAACTTTCATATGTATGATTCCTTATTCCCTTACCTGGCTAAAAAGGAAGACGAAGAAGACAAGTAGTCCAATTTCAAAAGTAAAGAAAGAAACGACTTCACTACGGAGAGACCGATGAACGAGAGAAAATCAATTCGATCACCTTTTCCATTTCGGAAAGAAGTCTCACTCATCTGGCTTCTGCTACTTCTCCCATTCACCAGATTAAATTGGATTGGAAATTCATTTGGCAGACTCCATGTGGATATCTCACGTAGATACGCTTTCGAATTATTACTCTCTCTCTCTCTTCTCCAACTTCTACTCCTTTTTAAACATCTTATTCCAAAACTCAACTCAACTCCAACTCCAAGTCTCCAAATGCAAACTAAATATGATTGAATTCTTTCCAGAGTTGCAGATGACTTTTAATCAAAACCGGTTCATGATTGCCTTTCGTATCAATGGAGAATTAAAATGATTTGAATCCCAACCAGGTACACTCTCTCTCCGTCTCTCCTAATGATCAATTCACATTACTAAAATGCTCTACTCACTTATTTTCTCCTTTCATTTCCTCTCGGTTATTTCCTTTGAGAATTATTAATAAATAGAACTCCACTCTATCTGCCTCTTAATCAAGATGTGCAAGTACACCAGGTTAAACTACAGCACAGCTGCACACAAATTGCCCCATCATTAAATGATACCATTACATTTACTCAATTAAAAGTAACTTTCTCCAATAATTAGCTTCCAGCTTAAGAGGCGCGCAGAGGAAGTGTAGGAAACTTTTAGTTTGCCTCTAATGGTTTGATACCACTAACAGTTAAATGACTGGTTGCTCCGTGTCCAAATTACAGCCCTGTTCCTTCATACTTTTCCCTCTCCACTCCTCAACCCTCAAACACAACCACCTGGAAACACAACACCGACCGAGTAGATTGGAGTGGTCTTCCTAAGTGAAAGTAACTTTCTCTTAAGCGACTCAATTACATTACTATTAGTGTATTATTAACACAATCATTATCGATAGAGAGAGAGAGAGAGAGAGAGGGAGAAGGAATAAGTGAGAGAGAAGCACGGAGACTATTATCATCATTACAGAGTTCATCAATAGTATCATAGGATAATAATAACTTCTTCCTTCTTCCAATACTTCCAAACTTCTTCCAATTCTCTAATCGCCAGAAAGGAGTGCACACACACACAGCACACACACACTTTCCATCGTCGTCCATTTGAGTCTATGGCTTTTTCCCTATTAAATTCCCAAGCTGATGACGTCAAGGAAGGAAAAATACGAAATATAATGGGACCTGAAGGTATCTAATAACCATAATGAAGTAATTTTGTTTTCTCTTAGGGAAACTGCACTAAAGCCATCCACAGAGTCGTGTTCTTGAGAGAAGACTCTCAAGCAAACGAGGAAGACGAGGACGATGTAACCAGTCGAATGTCAATTCACTTTGTTCGTGATAGAAGAGCCAAAGTATTAGTGACATTTCTCTATCCAGCTTTTATGTTGTTGTGCTTGGCTGTACCACAGATAAGATAGGAGAAAGCACATCAAATCTGCACGTGCTTGTTGCTTTCTCCTACACACACACACACACACACAAGGCTTTGTAAATGTCACTAAAGATGAGGTTGAAAAGGTCCGCTTATTTACCAGATGAGCTTCAGCAGAGCATTGAACATATTACACTCTGGGTCTTGAGCCTTGAGCCTGTTGGTACGTGGAAATGATAGCATTTTTTTCCTCAGTAAGCCTTCATGAAAAAGATCAAAAGTGTCACTTCGGGTGAAGTGAAAGGACAGCGGCAAGCCAAAACATGACCAGAAGAGCGATACCATTACGTAATGAGAGAGAGAGAGAGAGTGTGTCTTCTTTTTTACTCTCCGTAATAAAGTAAGTAATGCTCTCCCTCCTTTTATGTCAGTAGGCCATATTATAATAGGAGTTGTATGGATAGGGACAAAATTAAACTCTTTACACTGTTGCTCTCTCTCTCTCTCTCTCTCGTAATCCTTTCATCCATGTGAGTGCCTTCAGACTTTTAGAGAAGACTCCCGAGACCGAAACTAAGTAAAGCAATATTAATAAACCTAATGCTCATTACTTTCGGCCGAAGAAATGTCTTCCTGAGGTGAGTGCGTGTGTAGAAGCCAACAGAGAACAGACTGGAGAAGAATCACAAGAACCGAGAAAGGGTTGGAAGTACCAACATGTGTGGACCCCACAAAATACTTTCACTCGTAAAGATTACTTATTAGTGAAAGTTATGGGCGGAGAGATACGCAATATAAAATGATCATTACACGATGATGAGTCCCTATTATGAAAGTTACATGAGATGAGTCTAATGACTATGGCTTCGCCTTGTATAACAACGAGCCTTGTATGGTGAGAGGAATGCTTTACTCCTGCATTCATCCACACAGGGTGAAAGCTCCTACTGAAATGAAATGACTTTCCCTTTAGTCTCATTAATAATGACTCGGTAAATAAAGACTCCTACTCGTAAAGATGACACACTCAACGGGATTTATCTTCTTTAATATGCCTACGAATTAATTACTTCTTTAGAGGGGAACACTCCAAAACAAAGTCTTCTTGTTTGTTTCTCTCCTGTTCTATCCGCCCTTCTTCGTCTTCTTCTTCTTATCACAGCCAGTTCTTCCCTATTGTGTTTCAATTTCCAACTCTTCCCGTCTTTTGACGGTGTGTGTGTGTGTGTGTGTCGGTGTGAAAGAGATATCGATGGAAGAACAATGAAGGAAGGAACCTAAGGAACGTGTGTGTGTGTGTGTGTGGAACTTTCACCCGTGATTCAATACATCCGAAATTGTTGATTCAATACACACGAAGCATAAAGTGAAACAAGTAAGTTGGTAGCTGACCTAAATCACAATCACTTTGATTCAGGGCCAAACTTTCTCAGCATACCAATGAGACAATAATATCCACACACACCTCAACATGAATCACACACATACACACTCTTATTTTGCCTTTATATCATAACAACTGCAAAATGGCTAAACCAACTATCTGACCAGCACACAATTATTTCTATACAATAGATACCCAATGTTGTGCGTACAACCTCCACATATTTTTACAGTTTCAATGAAAAATTGAATTTCCACTCTTCCTTCATCAATTGACAGTATTATTGTGACTTTCAAAAAAACACCTCGTCCCTATTTCGAACTCCACAGTTCATTAATCATCCGACCTTCTGTGTAAGTCTCCCTTCTGACCATGTTAAATATGTTTACCACTTATTCCATTACTCTTTAAAGAAGTGACACATTCGTAAATGTGACGACTCAATCACTCACCTGCCAACCTCCTCATCCTACTCAACTTCCTTTGTCCTTCCTGTTCACAAATGTGTGAGTAGCTTTCTCCCAGCGAGATGAAACGGGTGACCGTGACTTAATTCCAAGTTTGGTTGTGGCCTCAGTGGCTTTCACCCCAACGACACGACACAGCCTTTTACTTTCCCCATGAGGATCTCCGTGTACACATTCACAACATAATGAGGAAGGTATTATTATTATATCTAAAGGGGTGGAGTCCTCCGCTATAGATTAGCGGAGTATTCCTGCCGCCGAAGCCATTTAAGACTTATTGCAGACTCCCCAGGTTTGAGTTATTTTGGGTTTCAAACCCCACACGATCCAACATGAATCTACCAGACGTGGCAATAGATGTGCCAGTCTGGTGTGGGGGGTAGTTAAATCTCAGGCCCCTGCAGTGGCGAG
>JAQGAD010001358.1:0-20481 GCA_034696625.1 Isotomurus palustris | reverse complement strand
TTCACGATGCGCTGCAGTGAAAAGTTTCCACGGACATTTCATTTCACTCAGAAAGTCTTCCTGGGTACTAGGCTTTAACCATTATAAGCAACAGCTAACTTTAATTAATTTTAGGTTGGTGTAGATCCACTACTCCGAGAAAAGTGAATTACTCCGCTGATTTAAGACTTATAAACTATGAAACAGAGAAAGTGGATATTTGAAAATCAATCAAATTTTTAATTTTAGCATTTGGAATCATCTGGTAAAGTTAGTTTCAACTGGAAGAACAACCGTTATTATCACTACTCACTACATTGAAGAATCAAGAAAGTCGGACAGAGTAATTGAGTACATAATTCAGTGGGTGAATGTGCCAAAATGATAAAAATGTAATAAACTAGATTGGATTAATGCGCGAAGGAAAGCTATTAGTCGAAGACTCTCCTACTGCCCTTCTGGAGAAGTACAAAACTAATATACTGGAAGATATTGTCCTCACTCTGTGCAAGAAACAAGCGACCACTACCACCAGTGACCTAGTTGAAGAAAGTAACAGTAAGACTTTCTCCCTGGATCTTAAGTTATTTTCTCAAGCAATTCATCAGACTTAATTCAATGCGCAGACAATACTCGACCTAGAAAAGATTCCAGAAGAGTATCAATCGCACTTCCTAGTCCTCACTACGACGCTCCGAATGGATTTCGACAATCCCTTAACAGAATCAAAGCGTTGGCCATGAAAAACAAAGTTGTAATGACTCGAAACTTCTTGTAATATATGAACGTATTTAAAAGATTATTTATCATAGATTTTTTCATTGATTGTGTGCTGTGCTTTTTCTCACGTTTTTGTTTCAGGCTGCTAATCTTCGCACTCCTTGTTCCTCCATTGCAAACTCTTATCATGGGATTCACAATTGGACACGAGACGATACCACTCAACATGGGGGTCGTAAATTACGAAACCTTAAATTCTACAAGTTGCTTTGACAGAAATGTAGCTGGGGATGAGTGTAACTCGAATTATCTGAGTTGCCTATTTTTGCATCAAATTCCAGAAGATACCTTTCACATGGTTCGTTTTACTTGCAATAAGTTCCAGCCAAATGTAATTTAAGAATTCATTAAATTCCTCATAATTTATTAGCATGAGTACAAAAACGAAGATTTGGCCAGAGAGGCAGTGAGCAAAGGGAAAGTATGGGGATTTATGATTTTCACGGATGACTTCTCCCAGAATTTGGTCTCCGCTAATGTAGCAACAAGTTGGGGAAGAGTGGACAACAGCACTCCTCCTGCCAAGTCTAAAATTTCAATGGAACTGGATATGTCAAGTAATCTGTTGACTTCAATTAACTTTATTGTACTCCATGTGACTTGACTAAACTTGAATTCAACTCAAATCAGATGCTCAGGTAGGAGCTACGATGAAGCAAGTTATATTCAGTGCTTACACATCTTTTACAAAAGTTCTGACGGATTCCTGTGGACTGAATCCTGACAGTGGAGAGGTCCCTCTGGATGTAATACTCATTAAAAAGGGTTTTCTGAGGTTAAATTTTCTGACATTCTTGCCTGCATTTGATTTCAGTACAAAACTCCGATTTACGGAGCTGATGACATTGATTTCCGGGAGTACAGTGCACCCAGCGTTGTTTTAGCGTAAGCTATTATTTAGTCTTCTAATAAAAATATGTGGTCATAAAATTGATATAACTGAACCAATCTATCTATTTTAATGATACCCATTTAGGATATTATTCTTCATAACTCTAAGTTCCAGTGGAATCTCAATAATTTGGGACAAAAAGTTGGGAACTCTAGAGAGAGCACATGTAGCAGGAGTCACCACACCAGAAGTACTTGCAGCATATTTTATCACAGAAGGACTCACTCTTATCGTCCAAACAGGCTTATCATTTATTGTGATGAGATTTGCCTTAGGAATAGAAGTAAAAGGATCCATAATTCTCGCGTTAGCTTTAATATTCCTAGTTGGCTTATCTGGGGTCGCGATGGGTGAGTGAAATTATCTATCATAATATTTTTAAAAGACTCTTATATATCAAATACTCCAATTAAATCTTGTATTCCTATAGGTTTCATGATCGCCTCTTTTTGCAACGAAGAAATCGAAGCAGTTCTCATATCTCTCGCTTTATTCATGCCTAACATCGTATTGGCAGGTAAGGTCACCTTACTAAAAAATTCTCCGTAATACTACAAATTAGAGATTGACTTTTGAAGAGTCTATTATTACGTGTGTGTTACATTTGTCCAGGCATATTCTGGCCGATCATAGGAATGCCAAAAGTTCTCTATTACATAGCTCATGTACTTCCATGCACTTTGGCTGCCGAAGCTCTTCGATCAATTGTCAGTAGGGGTTGGAATCTAACCCACCAGAATGTGTGGCTAGGCTTTGTAGTCACAATCGGTTGGGTGTGTGTCTATTGCATTGTAACAATTTTAATTCATAGACGATCCATGCGAAGTAAATGAAAGAAAATTAACAGAGTTTCTATCAAAGATAAACCTGTGTGTGTTTTGTATGATCTGGTTTCATTTGTAAATTCAATTAAAGAGACTTCACTCTTAATACAATTCATTAAGTAAATAGCATAAATTCTGCTACGGAAGATATGAAAGATCAAACCATCACACATGCGAGTCATGACTCATCCACTAAATCATTTCCACCACCTGACACACTCAAGTATTTCAAAAACATTTCTCGAGTAGAGAGAGTATCTTGTGACAGGAGAAATATATGCGAAATCGGGATCGTCACAACTTCTCTGAGGCCTCAACATGTCCAACTGTCCTATGCCTCTATCCTTTTGCGAGTTATACACTCACTCATTCATCTTTTGGGGAGTTCTGAAGTATTTCATTAATCTTATGAACAGTGATTTAACAAGATGAGTTGACTTTCCATTTCACTTACTTCCGACTGACACCCTCACTCCTCGCGTATCATTTTGTGGAGCGAGAGAAGCTCGAAGAAGAAGCCGATAGAGTCTGAGAGGAAAGATATAACTAAGAGATTGGGAATGTTAGCGCCTGCTAGGTTGCTTGCTCACTTCCGACCCGAGGATTCGGTCTCAGGTCGGGGTCAGAAATATTTCTGAGCGCAAGTCTCCTGCTTATGGATGTCCTCACCATTCTATTACACCTGCAGTGACGGAATCGATTTGCATGTTTTTACGCTCCTCATCCATGTCCTACTCTACTTTCTCTGTGCACAAGTCCATCATATTATATACCCTCCTCCCGTGCAAATCATGTATCATCATCATCATCATCATCATCATCATTCCAAATGTTTTAACTTATTACTCTAAGAGTGTTTTGAGTCCTCTGCTTCTGTCTAACTCGCTGTCTCACTCTTCCTTCATCCTTCGACCCATCGTCCACCTCCTCAGCCTCACTATTCTTCTTCTTCTTCCCTTCACACTTCATGCTAACTCACATTTTGTCAATTGTTTCTCAAAATGTGACACTATTCATCACAGCCACACGAAACTTCGAAGAGAAGCACCAAAGCTGCTGTATATTACCACTACCACCAGCACCACTTCACTTCCACACATCGTTCCGCTTTGGGTTTTCCCCTAGAAATCCCTACTTGGTGGAAGAAAGTTAAACCCGAGACAAGGAAACATTTACAAAAACCACACATATCTCGTACCTGTTTTACATCAAACCATCAATTTTTTCCACTGTTTATATTCGACCTCAATTCTTCCTTACACTTCCTTCTGATCTCCTCAAGACTACCGCCATACTTTTATTCATCATATCTCTAGGAAGTTTTTTATAACACTCCCGAGTGTTCTTGGTCGACATCAGTTTGATTAAGTCTCGTCGTCTACTGGTCAAAAACCTTTGGATCGGAATTCTGCTCCATTACTAGTGAATCTACAACCTGCAACACTGCTAACCAGTCGCAATAATGTATATATACCATCGTGTTATGAAATTTGATTAACACAAAGTTCTCCGTACGAAGTACCAATCAAGTATTAACTCTACCAAGTATACAAAGAAAGGTGAAAGTGATTCACATAAAAGTGCAAGACTGCACACACGTATTAAAAGGAGGGCAAAGTTAATAATAATAATCCACACTGCATTTACAACTGGAAAGAAGGGAGGTTGAGTTTGACGGAGAGTTCATAACCTCGTCGCATATGGTTTGAAATCGTCGGACGAAGGATGTTTGTAGTGAGGCAGCAATGTGGGACCCATTTGGCAAAGCATTCTACTGCTGCGGTGGATGAGGAAAGAAGTGAAGTAAATTACACTTCAATCATTACTCAGTGTGATGAGGTGCGACATAACAAGAGTAACTAAACTGATCCCAGTATGATGAGATGATCATTCCACCTTCCTCTTGCGGGACCTATTTGGTATGGTTCGGTAATTGTGAAGTGAAAGCAACCCAACCTCATCATCGTCGTCGTGTCTACCCACTAAAGTGTAAGTATAAAGGCTAACCCCAAACTATTCCCTCTCTCTCTCTCTCTCTCCTTCACAAAGTGACTTTTTACATAAACTTTCGACTTGTTGTGTGTGTGTCTAACTTACTACTACTAATATTATATTTTATCCTCGTCATTTACTATAGGCCAAGCCATTGTGAATTCACACATAACACACATACACAGACAACCCGCTCTTATTCATCATCTACAATTCCACACACTATTAGAATATTAGCAAACTCTCTCCTGCGTGACTTTTGTAGTGAAGTGAATCAAAAAGTCAGGTTCGGTGTGGGTGTGGATATCCTGTTTGCTAATCATAGGCTTTGGCTTTACTCAGAATACTCAGAAAAACACGCGAGAAATCCCGAAATGCACACACACACACAAACACAAGCTCATACCGTCTCAAAATCTGCTTTCGAATTTTACACAAACCGACTTGTTTTTACTGCATTGGCATTTCACAGGGGGAGATGTACAGAGAATCCACAGAATGTAGAAAAGCTCGTATTTCATACTTTACACAGTTTTCAGTGTGTGAAGTAAGTGAAGTTTAGCTCCTCTCCTTGTCTACGTGTATCTCCTATAACTTCACATACAAAACCACAAATCTAAATTCTAAATATCTTTGAAAGCCTCATAAAACACAGAGAGAAATTATGTTCCACTCGTATTAGTTCCACATCCATTGGCCTCCGCTCTCCTGTCAGTAAAACATATCTCTCAAAACTATTTAACTGCACAGCGGATAGCCAACTTTCTATCCCTTTTAACCTTTTAAACTTTGTTGCTTTAAACTGTGAGAGAAAACATATCTATTTCACTTGTAACTTGTACGCCTTTCTTACTCAACTATCGCATCTTTCAACACTTAACTTTTCGAATTCACACCCATTTATCGATACATGACATACACACTCAGCTAGGAGTGAAGCACACATCACATCAGCAGTTATCTCCTGTGGAGTAAAAGTAAGAATAGTTGCGTGTTCAAAGTCTCCTCTCTCCATACCATAACTAATTCAGTGGCACGCATATAACTCTCTGTAGTTTTTAGTGAAAGACAAGCAATTGTGAAAGGAGAAGACAACCAATTGTGAAGCGATAAACTGTCTCAAAACAACTCCTTCCTTCCTTAAATATTACTCACTCAATATATAATGAATATAATCTACCCTGGCTTACTTACACACAGTTAATACTGTCGTTACACTTAAAAGAGTCCAGCCAATTGGCATCCCATTATTCATACAACACAAACACACAAGACACACATATGCGATGAAATGGGAACGTGAAAGTTGCCTTCATATTAAGGATACTTCACCTCGTGAAAACAGCAGCAGCAGGAGCAGTAGCAAAGGCTTATGAGAAAAGAAAGTGGACAACGACAACCTGACAGACAAATGAGGTGGTTGTTGTTGTGTAAGCTTTAGTGCGGAAGAATCCAAGGTTTCCAGTGATAGATGATTGATTAGGACTCACAAAGACAAGGGGAGTGGTTCTTGTGTTCCCCTCGAGGTATTTCTCCCCTCTCGGACCCACACAACATTTCCACTTCCTTTCTGCACGTACAAATTCACCCAGCTACACTTCAGTCCCCAGTAGTACACACTCCTTCTAACTGTGTGTTGTGTAGCTACTTCATTGTGATGCAGGAAATCAGACAAAATCAGTTCCCTCAGAGGAAACAGCAGGTAACACGGGTTTGTTTCAAGGCCCAACTAGACAAACACACAAGCCACAAGCAAGCAAACTTTCACTTTGGAGGAAAGTCCGTGAAGCCATAAGAATTGCCCACTGTTTTAAGGCCCACTACAAGTTTTAAATGAGAGAGTAGCGGAAGATCTAACAGGAATGTTTGTATGTTCTTATCTGTAGATAAGTACCTTAAAGACGGATCATGAATGTTAATATGGATGCGGAGAACCGAGTGGTTCTCAACGTCGGAGGAATCCGGCACGAGACGTACAAAGCCACCCTGAAGAAGATCCCAGCGACCCGGCTGTCCCGGCTTACAGAGGCTCTTGCCAATTATGACCCCATTCTGAATGAGTACTTCTTTGACAGACACCCTGGAGTCTTTGCTCAGGTCTGTTGAACACCCCCCTCCTGTCTTCTTCCTCCTCATTATCCAATTTCCTCGATAATCTACCTCTCTCATTCATATCAAATGCACCCTACAGCATATAACCTTCTCGTTGCATTTTGCAGGTGCTAAATTACTATCGAACGGGTAAACTGCACTATCCCACCGATGTCTGTGGTCCGTTGTTCGAAGAGGAGTTGGAGTTTTGGGGACTCGATTCTAACCAAGTAGAGCCTTGTTGTTGGATGACCTACACACAGGTGAGACACGGCAGCTCAGTTCAGCTCCAGACTCTGTCTGTGATTACAAATTACAATAGACAGGAGACAATGAATTACCTTGTTTTATGATTGCTGTGTAGCATCGAGACACTCAAGAGACGCTGGCAGTTCTGGACCGCCTTGACTTAGACACAGAAAAGCCTTCAGACGAAGAACTAGCTCGAAAGTTCGGGTTCGAAGATGATTACATGTCAGGGAACTTATCATGGTGGCAGAGGGTCAAGCCAAAAATGTGGTCACTGTTTGACGAGCCTTACTCCTCTAATTCTGCCAAAGTAATAACAATGACGATTAAAATGCAATGCTGGTGGTTGTAGACAAAGGCTGGTAAAGATAACGTGATGATGGTGGTTCTTTTGTTTTAGATAATTGGGATTGTTAGTGTGTTCTTCATCTGTATATCCATATTGTCCTTCTGCCTGAAAACCCACCCGGACATGAGGGTCCCCATGATTCGAAATATCACCGTGAACACGGCCCACAACCGAACAGCTTGGACGCTTGACAAAAAGGGGACGAACGCACATGAAGCCTTTTTCTACATCGAATGCGTGTGCAACGCGTGGTTCACATTTGAAATCCTCATCAGATTCATCTGCTCACCGAGCAAGTGTCAGTTTATCAGAGCCTCCGTAAATATCATCGACTACATTGCCACGCTGTCCTTCTACATCGACCTCATTCTCCAGAAATTTGCTTCCCACCTCGAGAATGCCGATATCCTGGAGTTCTTCTCTATCATCCGTATCATGCGATTGTTCAAGCTCACAAGACATTCCTCTGGGTTGAAGATTCTCATGCAGGTACTTACTACACACATATCCCTATGCATCTATATATAGACCATTGTAGTAGGTGTGTGTAGTAGGTGAGACGACGAAAAAACAAATTCATTAATTATGCATCTCTCTTATACATTACAGACATTTAGAGCATCCACGAAAGAGCTAACTCTCCTATTTTTCTTCTTGGTGCTGGGCATCGTAATATTTGCAAGTTTAGTGTACTACGCCGAACGACTGCAGGCCAATCCCCAGAATGACTTTAACAGCATTCCGTTAGGCCTTTGGTGGGCTCTGGTCACAATGACCACAGTCGGCTATGGAGACATGACGCCCAAAACCTACGTCGGAATGTTAGTCGGAGCTCTCTGCGCTCTCGCTGGTGTACTCACAATTGCTCTTCCCGTTCCCGTCATCGTTTCCAACTTTGCTATGTACTATTCCCACACGCAGGTTAGTCATATTAAACTGACTCGCATCTATTCTTCCACTAGAATATCCTCTAGTCACCTACTCCTTGTAGCATTAGCTTTCTCACCTTGACAAATGTCAAACGTCAAAGGTTACTTTCATCTCATTAAGTCTCACTCCACCCCACACGTATAAATATAAATCATCTCGTAATAATATTGTCTGATGATGATGATGATACTCCCATAGGCTCGGGCTAAACTTCCGAAGAAACGAAGACGCGTGATTCCTGTGGAGACGTTAAGGCCGCCACATCATCCTGGAGTGACTCAAGGACCTCCCTTAGGCGGCCCTGTTGGTGGTGTTCCTGTGACTCGTCGAGTTAATGCGATGAAACAAAATAATCCAAGTAAAGATATCCTGTCCACTCCTAAAATGGGTGAGTGCACAGTGAGAGTCTCTTAGCATCTCGAGGAAATGAAGAAGCTTTTCTCAGAGAGAAAGTACTCCAGAAATATTTCAGAGAAAGGCAGCTCAGTCAGATATATATCTCTATTTATACTTTGTATATATCCATATAGCAATCTGCTATCTATATAACTCCTATTGGAGTGTTTGTGTGTGTGTGTGTGTGTGCGTACGAGAGATCCTTTCCTTCTTTTGTATATTGCATTCTCAAATAGTCTCATATCATTTCGTGGTGAAGGCTTTAATGTGAGTGAATGCGATGATAGATCTTTCTCTTTTCCTATTAATGACGTGATCAAATTGATAATGACTGATGTAGCGATGAAAAAAGCCTGGAACCGAGCTCAGGACAATCGTCAAGGGGGGCAGAATGTGAACAGTGCACAACCTTCTGCTAATCAGACTCTTCTTCAGCAATAAAATCTCTCATTTTCCCTTATTTCTTTCTTTCACACTCAAAAGTAAGGTATACTTATTCTCACCAGTTATTCACATTCTCGTCGTTCTCGTGTATCCCTTCGCTTTATTAAATTGTTTCCCTTCGTTCAAAGCATCTCAGCATGTCACTCACTCCAAGTTGAATGCATTTTATTAAATACTTTCTCTTAATTTCAAACTTTCTCCCATCACCGTATTGTAATTCATCTTCATTTGCTGACATGAACTAGAATTCTCGCACTTGTGACTTTATGTGACTTGTGTTGTGTCGATCTTATTTTAAAAAGCTTTTGGCACCTGCTTTGCTAGTTCCTATTTTGATGACATGCAGTTGTGTTGGGTTAATAACAGCATACTCTGCAATGATTCATGTAATCAGACTACATGAAAAATATTATCACTAACAACCAACCAACTAACAGCTAAATAATCACTACCTTTACTACATAATAATTACAGAATGAGTTTTATACCCACATAAATACATTTGTTGCATGACTGCCGACTGCAGATAAGCGTAAGAGTTGTGGTTTCCCGAACACACTAAAAACTACTAACCACTTGAAATGATACACAAAGCCAAAATCCAGTTGACTTCTTGACTGTTGAAACTACAAAATTGCATACTCAGCACTTTAAAGATCACCCACAAGTACAAAAAGGCATGTGCACTTTCCAATGTTCAAGTTTGCTCGTATAAAAGTATAAAACTAACGCTATTCATCATCTTTCAGTTGTCTTGTCAAAATTCTACTACTATACAAAAGACTTCCACATTTTTGGTTGAGCCTCGATTATATTTTTGGAAATAGAAAATACCATAAAGCTCGAGTGTGTCACATTTTTTGAACTTGTAGACTAGTAGACAGAGAACCCATAAATGGAAATATACTATTTTGTGTTGTATTCTATCAACACATTCCCACGTTAAATGCCAAGGACATCCATTGTACAATAATGTTTGGTATTTTGTGTAGGAGAAAACTACTACAACTTCTACAGTACTACATAATATTCGTTTTAGATGTCAATGTCAGCTTAGTTTTTTGGTGTGAGTTTGTATGTTTGTAAATCATGTGTGCCTGTGTCTCACATACATTCCGGGTAGTATTAATACAATACAACTCCACTTTCATTGTTGTCGTGTACATTTATGTGGATGAGATTCATGTGAAGAGAAAGCCACACTAATGTCCGTGTAATTCTGTTGTTTCAGCAGGAGTGCCCAACCCTATAAACGGGAAGGAGAAGGATAAATCTTGAATTTATCTGTGATTTCCGTGATTTGACTTTTCTTCTACATAATAATAATAGTATGTAATCTTTGGGCACAAATGTATCCTAGCTAAAAACAGAAAGTGTACACGTTAAATTACTATACCGTATTAATCATTACTTCTTATTGCGTGTGACCATTCGGACAAAAGTTGTCGAATTATTATACAAGGAAACCCATCATACATACAACATACCGATACGGATATTATACTACGTATTATCATTACTTCATACCGGAAGAATTTGTTATCCAGACACAAAAGTTTATGTACGTGTGTCCTCAAGATTATTATTACTTAAGTCTGGTTACTTTCACCTTTGTATATATAAGAATGTGTATTGTAAAAGTTCTCTCTTACTTCTCTTTAGGCAGTCTAGACAATTGAATGTCAAAGAAAAGGACATTCGAGCTCACTCGAGCTCATGATGAGCTCACGAGTCTCAGAAAATATCATTGTGAAATTCTCTCTGAAATGATGCATATTACGAAAAAGTCAAAAAATTTCCCATCAAACTAGTTTTTGAGAACAAAAAACTTGTATAAAACTATATAAAGGCAAAACAAAAGGTGTACGCTTTCGTTGTTATTCTCTGTGTAAAGAAAAAAAGTCGTTCCGAATTCGGAGAGTTGGTGGTGGTGGTTTGATACTAAGAAATTTAATCGGATTGATCAAATTAATCTCTAGTGATGGAAGGGTACACACTCACATACTAAAAATGAGTATTTAAAAATTCGGTTAGGTTATTCCTATTTTGTCTGTCAGTGATTTTGTATAATTTCCAACTGATTTATTTCTGTGTGTACCGCGTCGCATTGTCTCGCAAGTTTCAGAGTGATTGACATGTTATTAAAAGGTAAAGTCATTATTAGGAGCGGTCCAAAAGGACATGGGACCAAATCTAGGGCTTCTGTCTCACCCAACCACACTTGTCTTTAGCTTGAATGTTGTTGCAAGAATTATTTTCTACCGATCAAGTATATTATTACAGAAACTGTTAGTCGACATTTATTGCTTTCAAAGCATTCATTGTCGTGTTAGGCCTCCTGACAACCCTCGTCTGAACAAACGAGGCGATGTCGAAATAGAAAGACGTTGTGTTCAACCACCCTATGCATGAAAGTGTCGCTCTCATCATCATATAAATTATAGTGGATCTGATCTGTACATGTAGATATATAGAAAGAGCTGAGCACAAAAATCCGAACTGTGGATTTGCGCAAATATTACATAAAGAATATGGTGCAATTTAGAATGTAGAGACACGTACACGATGTTGCATTTAATTAATTACTTCTTCGTTTCCTTTCATACAAACAAATCACTCCCTTTGTTGCGTACTATTATTATTATATATCCAGGTATCCACCAGTATTATCATTTTTAACCTGTGGGATTATTTATCGCACTAGTGCACATGAGATTTTGATCTTTATATCGCACAACTCACATGGCTATGGTTTAAGAGACACTCACAAACAACACTGGAATCGCGTAAGGATGAAAGCAGGAACTTTCTGACTTTTACTCTACAAGGATTACTTTGGCAATGACAAGGATGGATGTAACATAATCTCAGTTAACGTAGCACAGTGTAATAACTTAGGTCTTCAAGTATACACAGTTAGACTTTTAAGGAATAACATGCATTTCCTCGACTCTTCGTAGTCACGTACAATAAAACTTAAAGAATCACCTTCAATAATTAAAAGCTAAGGGACGATATGATATGATGGTATATATAAGTAGGATATATATATACCTATACATACAGTGTAGGGGACTCATGATTTACTCGCATAATTAATTGATACTTACATGATGGACAGGTAATTGCTCTGCTACATAGGAAACCTGTACGTACATGCGATCATAACGACATTATCTTAATTAAGGTTTAATTATCGTTAATTATTGTATTACAACTACCTATTGCTACACATCGTGCAAAGCCAAGTTATACTTTACTCCGTTCGATATTGTACTGGAGGAAAAATCAGTGTGATAGACAAGGGAGAGGTGAATTAATTATTCCACATTGTTACTATATTTCCTTTAAGATGAATGGTCGTGTGAGACAAACACTCTATCTATATA
Source organism: Isotomurus palustris (assembly GCA_034696625.1). Classification (NCBI taxonomy): domain Eukaryota; kingdom Metazoa; phylum Arthropoda; class Collembola; order Entomobryomorpha; family Isotomidae; genus Isotomurus; species Isotomurus palustris. Next base: position 8,166 of record JAQGAD010001358.1, on the reverse strand, counting down.
CATGATACATGATGATTGCTTATATACTTCTCTTTAAGATGATGATTGTTAACTGAAGATAGAACTGACACACAACTTGATATTACAATTGTACGTAGACTAGCGTGGTATTTATTAATTTTAAGCTCTTACTCCTGTAAATATTGCGTAGTTTGTAAGATCAATTTCAAGTTTTATTCCCTTCTTGACTCGCTTTACCTTTAAATACACAACCACTCTAAAACCTATTTCGATTGTCACTCCGTGTGTGTAGATCTGAACGTTAAGTGTATGTCAATTACTACAACAATACACACAGTCAGCAATTGTACTTATTATTACTATCTTAGCCTTAGTTTTTCAAAGGGCTTCAATTTAATTTCCCAATAAAACTGTAAAACAGCCTGAATTTTTATGCCTCCCTTTATTCTTCGTTCTCTCTTAAGGTTGTGGTACCCTTCCGTTTGGGCTTATGAACTTCATGGCCAGTTCCATAAACATTAAACTCCTGAATTGGCTTCCCTTCTAGTGCCATTTCAAAATGGGAGTAAAACTGCCCTTGTCTCGCCGGCACAAAGTACACTCTAAATAATCTAGTCTTCCCTCCTGGGATGGGAAGAACAGGTGGATCTGTACAGAAGTAATACTTTTCATTATTTTGAATCAGATGCTGAACCAAGTCCTTCGTATTTAAAGACATCTTCGTTTCGTCGCTGCTGTCGATCTCAAAGATCATTTCAGGTTCTGGTGGTGACATCACATCAGAAAGCGTCCGTATTTCGGAGCCTTTACTTCCTCTTGAACTTCGCTTACTTTTACGGGCAACATTTAAAGGTGGGTGGACCGAATCTGCACTTTTTCTCGATGCTTTTCGACCTAGAGGTTTAATGTACTTTGGATCTGGGGTTGGAGGGGGAGGATTCGATTTACTACGACGCATTTCTTCTTCCTTCTCTTCTTCGTCTGCTAACCACTCATTTGTAATCGAGTTTCTTAAGTCACTTGCTACATGAATATATTCGTCTGAAAAGTACTCGGATTTTCTCCTTCCTTCTTCAGTTGAAACATCACATTCGCCGTGGTCGATCAGTTTCATGGTAAACTTCAAACGAGCTTTGTTCGCATTGTGAATCTACAAAATGATTCAAATGTTAAACATTTTGGAATTATAGAAAAATTCACACAATCTGTTATGTTTTTTACAGCAAACTCTTGGAACAGAAACTGTCCGATGTCGACATTTCCCAAGTAATAATCTGCGCCTGCAGGTGCAATCGTAAACTCCGGAATTTCCCCTTCTCCTATGAGAGTAATGGATTCTTTGCTTTCACCAATTGAAACGCGGATTGTTTCGGTAATCTGTGGAATTATTAATAGACATTATTTACTAACTAAATGAACTCGGTTAAACGAGAGTCACGAATATTTGAATCCTACAAGATCAGTGCAGTTCGGCTGAAACCGTAACCTCAGGGTATACACATAATTCGGAGGGATCAACCTTGCAGCATTGCACTGTGTAAACGGTCCGAAGGGGTTAAAACTATTCAGCCGGATCTTAAGGGTGCCCTGAGAAATATTGTGAAAGTGAAGTTCCTTATGTGCGACTGAGCCAAGAACCATCGACGCAAAATCAACAACGGGAGAATCCTCCATCAAAATGAAACTATACGAACAAAGCTGTAATGAGTAAATTGCTTCCACAATCAGTCAGAAGTTCAATTAAAATATTCTGACCTGGGCTGAGAAATCGGACACTTGCAGTACAACATGATAATATCCGTTTCACCGTTAGTATGAGTGATGAAACAAGGAATTTTGAGAGCAGTACAAGAAGTTCTGACTTTCTTCAAATAGTCCCTTTTAGCCTTGACGAATTCCTTGGTGCTCACTGCAATGTCATCAGGACTTGGAAGCTCATATGGATTCGCCAACTGAAGAACCAGCTCTTCTCGTCTAGCGTGCAGCTCTCGGAAAATCTTCTGTTCCTCAGACACGACTTGTAAAGGAATAGGAATTTGTAGAGACTTTTTCTTCTTGCTTCCTGAAGCAAGTGAAGATGCAACCGAATTACGAGCACTCTTATCAGATATCTTCATTCTAGACTTTCTAGTTGATTTCCTTGGACCAGTCTTTTTCCGCTCTGAAATTATATATTTGGTTATAGTGACAGGTATGATCAACGATATAGAAGCAAAATAAGGAAAACGAAGGAAAGGATACCTAATTTTACTTCGTGTTCACTCAAAGGTTCTTTAGGGATTCCAATCGTACGTCGTTTCTTCTCGAGTATTAACTTAATGTCCGAAGGAGCTGGGGCAGCCTGTATGAAGCTACTCATGGTTTTATCGATGGGATATACTGATGATAGAATTGCATCTCCAAGATCAATTGATTGGGATGACATCATATTGTCTGTACCGTAGTGGTCTCCAAGCATTTCATTGTATAGATCATCTTCTCCACCAACCTTAATTAGTTGGAGATTTACTTGTTGATTAAAATACTTTTATCATAGAATTTATAGATATCTTGGCCTGAAGATTACCATTGTGTCAAGAGCCTGGATGATTCCATCCAATTCCCTTTGCAGAAGACCTTGAGCGTGAATGTGCTGGTTTTCAAGCATCTCGATAGCATGGAGCTTTACTTGTTCATCACTGACACTCGGTTTAAATCTAACAAGTAGCCTTTGGCTCTAATGGATATAAGCACATTGTACACAAAAAAATTATTGACGCATTTCAGTTCAATTGCATACGGCATGTGTTCCAATGGACTAACCTGTTCAAAAGTAATGTATCCAGCCTTAGGCAAAATCTCAATAGGAGAGTTAGGAGGTATCAAGAATTGGAATTTCGTCTTCGGAGGATTATCTCCATTCTCTGATCAATAAAAGTACATTTTATTATTAGTTTTACCTTACGACTTTATAATTGATATGCAACTTACGTAAGTCAGGACCAGCGTTAGAGAAGAGCTCGATGGTGGCAGTGGAGAGTGAGCCGATTGGGGTTACAGGGAACATGATCCTGGAATGCGATAAGTGAATGTGGTTCACTTTTGCATTTACTGTCACCTTCAGCACTGACTTCTTGCGTTCCCTACTCTGACACTTCAGGTTGTATGTGATGTCTCCCTCCACACCATCCGGCAGAGACAGAATCAATTGGAACTCCTTCTTTTCAAACGGCAAAAGGGTAGCGAATCCAAAATTAGGTTGAATAGAAATGAACTCAGGACAATCGACAAATCCAATGTGTTGTGGAAGGAAGGAATTGTTGTAAACGAGGAAAGACGCTTGGACGCTTTCATTTGAACAGCATTTTCCCATGTTAAGCTCTTCAGGCAAAAATTCCAATTGATGGTCCGTCACAACAGCCAAAAATGTAGTGGTCAAAGGGGAGTCCATTTTGTAAGGAAACTTTAGTTGGAAGTAAACTGGAAAGTCTATCAGTTTCGTTTCTCTGTCGAAGTATTTGGAAATTGGGTTGTTCTGCTCCATCATTCCTGCACTAACATGCAAAACACATGAATAAGAACATGAATTCCTTCCTTGTGGGGAATACAAAATAATAAACTTGCACGTACGAGGGCTGAAACTTGACACAAAAATTAGCTGGACTTTTAGGAAATACGGTAGCCTGAGTAGGAACAACTTTAACATATGGTTTCAACTGTGGAGGAAGTAGTGGAATCACTTTCCCTGCGCCTTTGGAAGTTGTAGTGACAGATAACATTTGCTGGTAATTATGACCTAAAATCACGCACAACAAAGTTAAACCAAACTACAGCATATAAAAACAACACATTTCCCGAATTGACTATGCTGCTGTACCCAAGAAGCAAATTCGCATGTCAGTGTTTGCAGGTTCAATAGATATCGGATTTGGAACTGAATTCCCAACTACATCAAACGTCATCTAGAAAAACAGAAGGGTTATCAAAATGCCCAGCAGTTTCATTTTATTTGCCAACTTTACATTTGGGATCGCTTCATCTTCAAATTCAATCTCGAAAGTAGTTTTAAATGACCCCAAATAGGGCGGACGGAACAGGACACAAATCTTCCGTGTCTTCTCCCTATCCAGCTTCCTATTACATTCCTTCACATAAGCTGAAAAGACATCTTGGGTGACCGTAAAGATCAGGTCACTCAGAATTGCACGGCAATCGATTAGTGAATCATTAGGTTTGACTTGGACATGACGGATTGGCATTACGGAACTTTGTTTGCTTCGTTTAATACGATTTTGTGAATTACTTCTCTCCTTCTTAGCCACTTTCTTTTTTGATTTCGATGGAGCAATATTTGTCCCTTTTCTCGACGAGTTCCCTGATTTCGATTCGTCCACACTGGCCGTATTGCTTTTGCTTTTAGATGGGCGTTTTTTCTTTGGTTTAGTTGAAGAAGGTATCTTCGAAGGAGTGGGTGTAGAAACATCATCGACAACTGTGTTTGTGGCAGAAACTGTTAATAAGGCACTGGGAGCGTCAGATATCGCGAAACTACCGAGAGAAATTTTATCCTCCTCATTTTCTTCCTCGTTCTCTGTTAGCAATAGCTCTTCATAAATCTGGACGACCTTCTGGAAGATCCGAGTAATCACGCCTCGCTTACTGCCTGAATTCTTTATTATGACGGGTAGCACACCAGCCGTGTTAACGACCGTGTCTGTAAAAGTAATTTGATTCGAAGATAAGGAAGGCAGAAATCTTTGTTGCAGACATTCAATGCGTATTTGGAATGGATCCTCGTTAGATTGGAAGTAAAGTGTTCCTTTCCAACTAGTCAGGACTTTAGGGGTGAAAAGAAGAGCTACGTCGTGAGTCAATCCCGGGGATAACAGTTTGGACACTGCGAACTTAACTTTAATCATGTCTTGTAACTTGGGAAGATCATTGGGCTCTGAATAATCCATGTCATCCAGAAGTTCTTTCACGAAGAACTTCATCCTTTGAATGGAGATGTTCGTAACAGTCACATTTTGTCTGTATGTCCGTCCTACTTCGTAGTCCTATAAGAAATCATAAGCTGATAACCGCTTCGGGGCAACCAAAGATAAACTAATGCACAATGGATATCTGTCGTACGCTGAATACAATGGTTTCCGGTGTCCATTTGAAGAACGGCCCAATAGGCTTAGCCTTAGGTTTTGGTGTATACCGAAACTTAAAAGGCTTTTTGTTAATCTTCTCTTTCTTGACTTCAGCTGAAGGTAAGATGGGCTTTACTTCGTCCAACTGCGAAGTTCTTTTGGAAGGACTCCCAGAAAGAATATCATCCTCGCCAAGAACTTCACCAGCGATGGATTCTGTAGATTTTCTAACGAATCTCTTCTTCAGCCAATTATGCTGATACTTCTTGTTTGAACCACTTGTTGCCGTTTTATCATCTTCTGGCATTGCATTTTTTTCACTTTCTGATAGCGCAATTTGAAGTTTCATCTTTTGCTTCCCATTTGGAACTTCCAGGAGGGCATGTTCCCCATCATGAAGTTGGGTTGTGGCAGGCCGAGGAATCTTTCCGGCCTTTGCTTCATCCTGCTCGTCTGTTGGGAGAGGACCTGAATATAAAAATTCCATTTTCTTAGTCCTCTCAGCTTTCTTCCTTTCTTCAAATCTCTTAGCCCAAATCCCTTCCCATTTCTTCTTCCTCATTTCTTCTCGTTGTGTAGATTTTTCTATTATTTCAAAATCCCGATGAAGTTGCGTGAGCCTCTCGTGCTCCTTTTCGATGATCTTTTTCCGTTGCTCATTGTACCGCTTTTCCATTGCGACTAGATGCTCTACGACGTACGGATTAGTACCAGTCATCTCAATGTAAGCGTGGACAACTTCATCCTTCATTGCATCTTCAGCACGCTTCCTCTCCTTTGCCTGATGAGTGGCTATGAGATGACTTCTTTGACTTGCGATTTCCTTTTTCAACTTTGATAGCATTTGATACTGCCTATCTTGTCGATACTGCTGGGTACATGCGGCGTGGACCTTCTGCTGATGCTGGGAACCCATTGTCTTCTTTAGATAAGCTTGCACTCTCCACCTTGAAATTTTGGCTGTCTGTAGTTTTGCAGCTGTAGCAGATTCTGCCTTTTGCTTACTTTCAATATAGGTCGTGTGAAGGGACTTGACAACTTTATCCAGCGTTCGATTTCTTATTTTTAATGCATTCTGTCTTATCCGTTTCTCGTTCATCGTTCGCTTTTGCACCTTAAATGATCGTTGCTTTTGGTAGTAGGATAAGGTTGGCTTTACTTTCTCCTCTTCGACGGTCACTAATTCCTTGTCTGTCACAGCCTTCCATTGATCACGTCTGTGAGAAAACTTAATTTGACACAGGTAGTATGAAAAGGATAAAGGCTAGGAATGCATTGTTGAATAGTTTACTGGGCTTGTGTCAATTCATCAGTGAATTTTTTCTCCAAGTCTATATTTTCCAAGAGATCTCTTTGTAGGCGCAGGTTCTCTTTCGCGAATTCGACCAGCAAGGCTTTACGGTCTTCTTCAGTAATGCCGGCTTGACATTGGTCCAGAGTTGGGTTCTCGAGTTTACTAGAGATGGTTTCGATCTCTCGCTTGACATCTCGCAGTCTCCCTTTGAGCTACACATGCAATGTACAGGCTTGCTGTATTTTACATTCCAGTGATATCGATATCAATATAATACGGTGGTTGTGATATTATTACATAATCAGTATGTCCTGCAGTTTGTTTCACTCGATCATCCACCTCTTTCTTTAGGGATTTAAGGGCCCAAATAGCTTTAAGTTCGGTTTCAGTGAGCGGAGGTGGTTCACATACACTTTTTAGTGTGCCATCGGGATTGAAAAGCGAGTCTGGGATTCCAAAGCAGGCTTCCAGTGGATCGTCGATAAGTGGAACTTCGTTCCCGCACCATCGAGGTAACTTTGACTTGGACAGATTTTTTGATATAAAAGTACTCGGTGTTCTAGCACATGACGACTTGCAGCACTTCGACATATTCCAATTTTGCCCAGTGGGCGTAGATACAGGTATACAGACTGCTGAGAAATCTAATGATCAAATACCATTATTGATGTCCCGTCTAAATGTTCCACCTTGCAGGGCTTCAGTCTATCTTATTACTCCGTATCATAGGAAACCTCTTCAATGAATGGACATGGACCCTATGTATGCTCCCTAAGGACTACACTCGGTTTGAAACAGTTGGAGTCGCAACGAGATATAAAAATTATTATAACGTATTATACCATACCATACTGCAATTGCAATCAATACATTTTATTTATTACAACCCGAGCTCAAGAAATCAAACTCATAAACACAAAACCTAACCATTTGACGAAATAAATGTATACCTTACAAATCTGTCATTCTTGCGATACAAAAACTAATTTATCGATGTCTTACATGTCAGCTAAATTACAAATTAATTGCGACTCATATCCCTCGTTCGATAAGGGATGCCCCGACTCTTCATCTCTCTGGCAATGCCTGCCGGCAGTTTTCCGGACACACTGATAGCGTAAATTCCTTTGACGAACCGATTAATCCTCTGCCATTTGCACACCCAACTGTCTTCTGGACTCATAACAGCGATCATTCCATCAAAGTTGGTACTTGTGCAAGCGTAAACGTTCTCCCTGTTGTTCCGCATCCTCAAAAATTCATCGCAATTTTCACATCCATCGAATTCAAACTGGTCGAATGTCTTGATCAGTGAGCAGACCAGGCAGGCCCTCAGGTTCCGCAGATCTTTTGGGATTGAATCGACAGTAGCAGCAGCTGCCATTGTTCTCAGATTGACTCTAAAATAAAACAAAAATTAGTAAATATTAATTTATGAGTAAAAATAATCGAAAATCAGTACAACCGAAGCTAACCTTATAGTAATGACAAATGGATGAGTTCTCGGACTGAATTTCACCCGTAGACTGTCGACACCAGCTTCCAAATCAGATCACACCGCTCCTATGCTGTAAAATACAAACGTTACTATACTTATCATAACCAATTGACCGATGTGTTGCACGAACCATTGTTAGATTGTAACCTTATAAGGGTGAATAATAGACTGGAAAACTCACCTTCTTAACCCAGCCCCGAAATAAATTAAGCTAGACAAACGAATATCTCGTACGCACTTTCGAAATGATTAATTTTAGAATTTGTCTAAAAATAATTCTGCAGTGAATAAATAAA
>JAQGAD010001357.1:0-20490 GCA_034696625.1 Isotomurus palustris | reverse complement strand
ATTTCTTATGCAGCCGTGGAATTGATGTCGCTTGGCTAATCGACTAGCACCGTCTGAAATGGCATTCAGTTTATTATAATACAGTAATTAATTAATTGAGGATTGTTAGGGTTTTTAATTAAGACTGAGGTGCCGTTGGTGTAGGTCGGCCTGTTTGGTTCTGCTAATGCAAAAAATGGTTTGGAGTCCATCAATTCTGACGTAGTCGACCCTTTGTCGGAATTCAGGTACGTCAACATGCATTGAACTCCGCTTCCCTCCTTCTTTTGTGGAAAGCTCAAAACTTAATATAGTTATTCATCAGCCAGGACTTATGAGGACTTACGAGTCCCTTTAAATACGAACATACCATTCAGGTACAAAAACAAAAAGTGGAAGGTCACGTCGAATTGCTGCTTCAAAGTTATGCTTCCATCTTTCCATCCACATTCAAAGTCACGTAGGAAATTGGAATTTGGATGAGCAAATTCTTTTTAAACCGAACACTTCCAAGTGGAAGTCCATAAGACTAATTCAAGACAGACAGGCAGCTGAATGTGAATGAATGCAGAAAGAAATGCGAATGAATGCCATTGTCTTCCAAAGTTATTCGAACTGAAACTGGAAGTTTATTTTAGTATGATTTCTTACAAGTGTGCGTGCTCTTTTCTATTTATAATACGGCTGTTCCACTGATGAATTAATTAATTTTCTATAATTCAATAATTCTAGCTTCTCAACTTCTTACAGTTTCATGGGGAACCAAGTGTACGTTTAAAGTTGTTGGTGTTTGAGTTGAGCCTGTGGAGTGTTAATCATCGTACTCATCATCCATCTCAGCGACTTCATCTTCTTCGTTATCATCGTCGTCTGAGTTGTCTTTTTCTTCAAATTCCTCTTCATCCTCCTCCACGTCTACTTCTTCTCCGTATTCCTCCTCTTCGTCCTCATCACTCAATTCTGCGGTTAGAATGGGGTCGCTGTAGTAGTCATCCGGATTTGAGACCTCTGGCTGCATCTCAGCGTCATCGTCTTCTTCGTAATCTTCGACATCCGAGTTGTCTTCATCCTCCTCTTCCTCGTAATCATCGTTTTCCAAGTTTTCCTCTTCTTCAAACTCATCTTCATCCTCCGATTCGCTGTCTTCGTCTTGAAGGAAAGTCTCATCTTCATCCTCCTCCCACTCTACTTCTCCTTCATCTTCCTCCTCTTCGTTCTCGTCACTTGATTCTGCGTCTAGAATGTAGTTATCAATATCATCCACAGTAGAGACATGTGGCTGTTCCTGCGGGGTCTCCTGCTTATCCACGGCGTAAAGAAATTTCCGGTAAAGTGGCATCAACTTTTTAGCATTCAGAGTGTCGTGCGTAGCAAAATGCATCAATAAATCTGCCTTCGCATCTTTCCGCTCTGCAAATGACCAAGAATTCAACATAGAAATCAATCGCTGTGAAATGAGTTCAATGCAAAAGGAAGAGTAGAAGTTTTTCTGACCTTCAATTCGTTTGGCTTTCTCAGCTGCAGAAAGTTCTGAGAAGGGAGGCTCCTCCAGTTCAATTGTAAAACTGAGAGCGATGTTGGGTAAGTTTGCCTTTTTCTTCTCCAGAATCTCATCCAATTGCTGAATTACAAATGCTGTAACCGTTTGACCTGGATGTGGTGCGTGGGTTGAATCCTCCTTTGGTTTCTGTTGGTGTGTGGTCTTTGTGTTCGACTTCACTTGAAGACTCAGAGCCAACGACAACTGTGGAGACGTTTGTCCTGGGTTCTAAGAAGATTTAAAGAATGAAAAATGAAGTCAGAAGAAGTTGACATCTGCTGCATCCTACCTCGTTGGGAGTCCTGTAGAATTGTATGTACACAAGCGAGTTGTTTCGATCTGCAATTGCGTCGGAAAGAGGTGTGAGGAGATCATCTGTCACTTCGCGTACAACTGCGGTGTCTCTGAGGTCGTGAGTTGTCGTAAGGTTGAGGATTTCTGTTGATGAGTCATCTGTTACAACTGTTCTAGCTGTCATAGATGAAGTCTTCAAAGGTTTCTCCTCAGGTTTGTTCCTTTTTGCTGAAGGTTGTTCATCTAAGGAATCTTCGTCATCTTTTTCCGTTGGAACTGCGGAGGTTCCAGTGTCAGAGGTTTCAACAGCTTTCGCAGCATCGGATTCGTTCTTTGCGGTGTCTCCACTCGACTTATTCTCGGCCTCCTTGTGTTCTTCTTTGGTCATTTTGGGGGTTGAAGACTTCTTTTGAAATTCACTAGTTTTGTTTTTAGGGAAGAAAAGCCGTGAAATGCAAATGCTTTTCCGAGCCTGGAATTCCGAGTGTCTTTTCTTTGCCTTTTTGTTTCTCCAGAATATTTGCTCCCAAGATTCATCCAGTTGCTGCTGGCTACTATATGCGTTCCAAGTGTTTCTTCGATTCTGACGCACGTCGCACTTTGGTTGCCAGTTCTGTTTCGACTTGACGTAAATAGATGCTTCGATTTTGATGACATTGAATGAATGACTGAAATAAGCAGAATTAATGACAAGTTGAATGCTGTCGATGGTACCCACGTTAATTTATTTATTGATTACATGGCACTTGGTTGTGAATATCAAAATGCAACTTAGATTAATTTAAGTAGATTAAGTAGAATTAAATAAGAACTAGGATGGACACGAGTTGAGATAAACTTGGGAAAGAAGCGCCATGTCAGTCCAGTCTTTCCTCTGCCGATTGACGGAGATATTTCTTATGCAGCCGTGGAATTGATGTCGCTTGGCTAATCGACTAGCACCGTCTGAAATGGCATTCAGTTTATTATTATACAGTAATTAATTAATTGAGGATTGTTAGGGTTTTTAATTAAGAGGGAGGTAAAGTGATCGAGGTTCTTACCTCCCACACCCCCAATGTACAGGGAGCCAACTACTGCGTTGCCGTTGATGTAGGTCGGCCTGTTTGGCTCTGCTAATGCAAAAATGGGTTCGAGTCCGTCGATTCTGACGGTAATCGAGCCTTTCTCGTAATTTGCTCGGATTGTGTGCCAATTTCCGTCGCAAATGAAACTTGTTTGGTGTTTAAAATCCACCACTGCTTCGTAGTACTCGTCGTTTGATGAGATTTCTCTTCCAATAACCTGAAATTACGAATGAAAAAATGAAATTTCAAAGTTTGATTTGATACGCGTCTTTAAATGCAAGTGATTTTTTCGAGGCTGCCTACCTTTCCATCTTCGAGGTAAATGACGAAAGTTGGGTATTTTGAGGACTTCTTCGGAACAAACGCGAAGAGAAGGCCGTTGAGTGAATCGCTTCTGAAGTCCAATTGCAGTTCCATAATGTTCCCCAGCGTTAAATTGTGTGCTGAAGTGAACAGGAAGAGTTGCATTTATGGCTACGGGCCTATTTTATATTGTGGTTCATAAAAAACGCTTACTGTAAATCGCGTGACTTCCTCCTCTGAAGAACGTGCCTGCCTCAACTTTTTTGAAACAAGGGTTCACGTCATTCAGCGATGCGTGTGTTGTGTCCAAATTGACGTGATGAGAGTTGACTACGACAGTTTTGATGCAGCCTTTGAATGGCTCTGGTTTCTGAACCTATTTAAATTGATACCACAAATTGATACAATATCTTTTCGTGGAATGCAGTGCTAGTGAGACTTACTGAATTCTCAAGGCAGTCGTGACTGTTGGGAGGAAGTCCTCCGATGTGCAACTTCGACATGGCTTTGATTTTAGGAACTTTGGTTTGCGACGCACTTGCGTAGTCGACGTACAAATACATTTTGTCCTCTGCTTTGACGAGAGAGACTTGATGCCACTCCCCGTCGTTCAGGTTGGAGAGCGGAGACACAAGCTCTTGTGGACGACCGGAACTTCCGTACAACTTGACTATAATTTGACCATCCTTCAGGTACGTCAACATGCATTGACCTCCGCTTCCCTTCTTCTTCTGTGGAAAACAAACAGAACTCAATTAGACAATAAGTTAATTAGTTAATTAATCCCGGTGAGGACTTACGAGTCCCTGCATGAACATTCCATTCGGGTAGAAAGTCCGGAAGTGGAATGTCACGTTGAATCTCTGCTTCAAAGTTTTACTTCCATCCAGATTCAAGGTCACGTAGGAATTGGGTGTGTCTCCAAATTGCAAAGCTTTGAGAGGATCTTCCTGTTCGATGACGTGTTCGTGGGCTGAACAAGACTCGTCTGACATTCGTGCGATGTGGTCGTATCGGTTGATTCCAACAATTCCAATTGTGTTCGGGTACAGGAAATGGTTAGGGACGGCTGCAGGGTCGAATTCGTGGGTCTTAGGACACTGGCCTAAGTTTTGATTGCGATGTGCTACGGGGTAGTTGAAACTTACGAGTCTTAAAGCAGAAAGAAGTAAATTAGGTTGGAGTTTGACAAATAAACACACCCTGAACAGTGAGGAGACTTACTCATTTCCAAAATGCAAGTTTTGGATGCATCCAACAAATCCTCTCGTGACTGAGAGTGGACTTCCAATAAATCTGTTTTGAACAACGGAGCTGACTCCTCCAATGAAGAGTCCTCTGTTCGATGAGACTGGAATTTGAATCGCTTGTTTTGGAAGTCTCGAGTCAGCGATCTCCTCGTCGTCAACGTACAGAAACAACTTTCTGTTCTTCTTGAAGAATCGAATGGAGTGGAATTTGCCGTCGTCGTATCGACTGCTGTTTCCCATGAGATCAACAGGTCCGAAGGGAACTCCGATTTGCATTCGGATTTGTCCGTTCTCCAAGTACACCGCGTAGTAATGCTCGTCGACAGAGTTCTGTGAAAGTGTATTGACAGTTGTTTATACTTAACGCATTTTTCGACGAAAATCAAGTCGACTTACGGAAGTAGAGCCACTCGTCGAAAGTAAGACGAGTCCAGTTGGCGACAAAGTTTTAAAAGATACGCCAAACTTGAAGTTCTTTTCCATCTGTTGGGCTGGAAATTCGCTGAATCCGTTTCCTTCAAAGCTGGTCACGTAAATTTTCTAAAAAGAGATAGAATTTTAATGTTTTCTGAGTTAGTTCGAAATTTTAGAGGTCTTTGTCTGTGGTACCTTTCCACTGCATGGTGTCTCAACTCCAAAGTAATTTCCTGAGAGCGGATCATACGGAGAATTGTTGATGAGAATGTTTTTCATGCAGCCTACGAATGGATTGACACTCAAAAGTTGTTTCCACTTTGTCGGATCGAAAGTCGGAGAAACTCCGCCGATTTCATACATCGCGTTGTAAAGATCCAACGAGACGGCTGTGGGTGACTTCTTTTCTTGAGTGAAGTCCTTCTTTCCAATCATCAGCTTCCCAATTTGGGATCCTTTCTGGAAGACCCAAACTGCCCGAACGTTCACCCACTCTCCGGTGTTGTACTCTTCATCCTCTCCAGACACAATTCGGAGAGAGTTAGCCTTGTCGTTCCACTTGTGCCACACTTGCAGTACAATCTTCCCGTTAATCAACTCCAGTGAAATCATCTGCCCAATCGTCTCGTTCATTGTCAGGAATATTAACCCGTTTTCGGAGAGAGTTCGGAACTCAACGCTGACGTCGAAGAATCTGGAGTTGAATGTCTTGGACTGCAACCGATTCATTACAGCGTAGCCTCGTCCGTCGAAGTAATACTCGAGGTCACCGGAAGAAGGTTCAGGACTCAAGTCAGGACATTCGACGCAAGGAGCACATCCTTCGTTTCCCACGAAGTTCCAAAGGCCAATGGCTTTCTGATTGACGTGGAGGTTGTGAATGCAGCCGCTGAGCCCGTTGGAAACCAAGTTGGGTCGAGTTTGCTTTGACATTCCTCCGACGTGGATTAGGTCGGTGGGAGATAAGTTCATGAGAGTTGCTTCTTCGTCGGAGTTGACGTAGTTTATTGCGGAGGTTGGGAGGCTGTGGGAGCTGTCGGAGAATTCTTCTGCGGGGATTTGGATGACATCCAAAGTTACGTAAGAACCGACCCTGAATATAAGAAGAAAGTTGTTTTTCAATGTTGGAAAGAGCTATCAGCTTAAATTGAGACCATTGCAGACCTCTCCAGTATTATGAGGAACCAGAAATCAGGATCGTCCGAATCTTCACTCATGTTTTCAAGTCTCCGAGGATGTACGAGTGTCCTCAGTCCGGAGCCCAACTCCCAACTGGCTTTGATTTGACGATCCACCATTTCAATGGAAATGAAGTCATCCTGAAGAGATTCAAAGGTTTGTTATTTTGAGAATAAGATTGGAATTTAGAGAAAGAATGCTAAACTGTACATTTGTGGAACTTGGCCAGTAGAACAAAAGCGAGTCTGCTTTTTTCGTGGGGGCGAAGTTGAATCTGATGGAAGTGGAGGTGTCGATGTTTGTCCATTTGAAGAGTCGGAAACAAGTTCCGGTCTCGTCAGGTCCGATTGACACTCCCACCGTGTTTGACTTGTGACGCGCTTGTTTTATCAACGCTCTCAGGTGTTTCATCCGGTTCTCAACGGAATCGAACTTACTTTGGACGTCCTTCTCTCTTCGCTCAGCTCGCGCTGTTTCTGATTTCACTTGAGCTAATTTGTACTGAGCGTTGTTTACTATAAATTAATTACGTAATTAGCTTTGATTTTAAATTAGTCATGGGGAAAGAGTATTTTTTATTACCTTGCACTGTTAAGTCAACGGAGTCCAGAGAAGTTCCATCAGCAACGGAGTCGATTCTGCTTTGGAGTTTCTGCTGAATCTCCGTTTCCAGGTCCATCACAGTCATGCTGACTTCGTTGACTGTGACGAGAGTGTCGTCGACTTGGTCCATCAGATCGTTCAGCCTCAAATCTACCGAAAGACATTGAACACTTCAAAAATTTAGTGTATTTGAAGTTTTTTTTTTCAAACTTCACTTGAGGCTTACCGCTTTCAAAGTCTTCCAATTTGATGTTAATGTTTTTTAGACTTTCATTCCCAACTTTGAGTTTCCATTTGAGTCCGTCGATGTTCGTTTTACAGGCTGAGATGTTCGATCGCATGAAATTCTCAACGTGTCCGGACAGCTGGAGTCCTTCGTTCATTAAGTAAGACGAGGTTTTGAGGAGAGAAGTTTCTGAGTAGTTTGAAACGATCTCTTCAACCTGCAATTAGTAAATGGAGATGCATTTGTTAGATTCTTCTGTAGAAATGTAGACGCATTTTCAGGGGAGAATAAAGTGATCTACTTTAATGGTGGACTCTACTGCAAGTCCAAACGCTTCTGTTGCAGTTTCGAACGCCTTTTCAAATCCATCGATGATTCGTTGATAAGCAGTGACAGCTGCGAAAGGCTCAGATCCGTTGATCCGAACGAGGAGACTCTCCATATACTTTGCGTGGAGTTTGAGGCCTTCGACATGGTCGAACGCTGGCTGAGCGTCTGTCGCTCGGTACATCGGAATCAGCTCAAACAAACTCGTATCCTTCAACTCAACTTCCTTCGTTTGGTTTCTGAAGTCTCTCAGAATATCTTCCATCATCTGCATTTTAATAACTTGTAACTATATCTTCTACCATGCTACGTAATTTTTAATTGTAGTAACTTCTATGTAGGCCTAATGTTAGCTCATAATTTACCATGAGGACTTGATCCAGTTCGGCCTTCGTGTAGCCAGCTTCACTTAGTGTGGTTGCAGCCATCACCAACTTCATGTCCATGTCGATCGTCATGTTGTCAATTGTGTCGACATTCACGCGTCCTGAGTCCAAAAACTCCTTCGCAGTGATTACCACACGATTAGCCTGCAGATCACAAATCTCTTCTTAAGCCTGCGAATTCACCTTTAAAACCATCCTTGCATTTCTCACCTCATCAGAATTCCTATTAGCCTGTCGAATGTACTCCATGAAATCCTCCAGTCGACTTCTCATTCCACTCATCTCGTCGTGAAGTCTGGAGACTCTGGAGGAATTGAATATCTTCACGAGGACATTCTCTTTGAGGTCATTTACGTCATCCAACTCATCCTCAACTTTGTCTCCCAACTCTTCCAGAACCAATCCAATCTTCTTGAGGTCATCAATCATTGCAGAGATTTCTCCACGCGCCCATTCGGGGTCGATTTCAAACACAACGTTTCCCTGGACGTAATCGTTTAGGAGTAAAATGCACCCACGAATCTCGTTGCTTATCAAGTTGATTTTATTCAGTCCATCTTGTGCTTTCATCTTCGACGAGTGGGCGTCGATAAATCGTTCGCCGCAGGTTTCTTCCAATTCGTTCGCCCTCACAAGGAGAATCTCTCCGAGTGTTTCGTGCGTTGGAAGGTTGTCGACGAAGGTCTCCACTAAAAGACGGTTGTCCATTTTGTTTAGAAGAGCCTGCGAGATTTCGTCCCACTTGTGCAGATGTTTTATGGCTGACACAGCTTCCTCGTCGATGTGGACATCCTTCAGACTTTCGGCCAACTCTCCCAAGTCGTTCAGCAGAACTCCGGTGCACTGGTCGTCGCAGGAGGTGCAGGTCTTTCCAATGATGACGTGGCGTTCTGCGCATTTGCTGCAGTCCCTTCCTGTGACTCCTGGTCGGCAGTTGCACTGGCCACTCACTTCGTGACACTCGTCGCTGACGCTGCCGTAGGTGTTGCAGTTGCAGGGTTTGCAGTGACCGGTGGTCTCCCAGGGTCTTCCGTAGAAGCCGTAGTCACATCGTTCGCAGTTCTTTCCTGCGTAGCCAGGTCGGCAGAAGCACTGGAAGACGTCTGATTTCATTGGTTTGTAGCAGGACTCTGCGTGGTTGTTCCACGTGGATGGACAAGGACAGGGAAGGCATTTCTTGAAGGGATCTCCGTAATGGCCCACAGCGCATTGGTCGCAGTACCGTCCTCCGGTGTTCTCTGAGCAGTTCTGTAATTAATTAATTATTGTTACCTAATCTCCTGACTTGAATTGTTCATGGGTTGGTTGTTTACCTGACAAAATCCGGTTTCCGTTTCGCACAAGTTGGACCTTCCGTTGCACTCACAAGCTTTCGCTTGGCCTACGAGATCGATTATGACTGTACTTGTGATGTAGTCCCGTTTGTACCACCGGTAATACCCGATTCGGGGGTTCTGACAGGATGTAGAGTTATACTCAGGAGGACAGTCGCAAACTTCGATTCCATGGGCCATACTCTTGTCATTGTTGGATGAGGGCATCGCTATGTCAAGTGACACTCCAGATAACCTGAGACATTTAGAAATTATGAGTTCTGAAGTTCTCAAATTGAATGAACCAGAAAAAAAGAAAATTGACTTTTACGTGGCATTGAGGACTTCTGGACTGTGCGTTCCTCGAATCAAAATGTGTTGGAGGTTCTGGAGGGCGACCATCATCACTTCCTTCGTCACGAGTCCGTTGTAAGGCCCGTGCTTCAGTCGCCATTCGTCTTCGTGAAGTCTGCAAATCAAAACACGAAACAAAATTCACTTGGTTTAAGTCCCTGAATCTCCTTCGGAACGTTTTGTTTGCAAGCTGAGCACATTACCTGATTTCGTAAGACTGTCCAGGTTGGAGTGAGGGTGCGTAGTGTTCGAGAATGAGTCTGTAGTTTCCCTGAATCTGAACCAACGGATACGAAGCCAGCAGCCTCGGAGGAAAGACAGTTGGTCCGCTGATGGAATCCGCACGGAATCTCAAGAACCCGTTGTACGACAGAACCTGCCGTCGTCATAAAGTTTTACAGCTTATTGTATTTTGAGAATTACACATTTATAGTATCGTCAAGCTAGTTGTTATGAGCTAACCTTGTCCACGAGAAAGATGTGAGGAAGCTGCCAGTAGAGCGGAGTGCTGAAGGAGATGTCCTTTTCAATGACGATGTCCTTCGCGAGGTCAGGAATTACGACGAGGTTGTTGATGAGTTCCAAAGCTGTTTCGCTTCTCCTCGAAGGGACGACATTTCTGTCCGCAGGCAAAGCCAACTGCACACAAACCATTCAAAGAAACCTTCGTTAGTGAACTTCCACCTTTTTGCATTTTCAGCCCAGAAACACAAAACAGCTGCACCACAAAAAGCTACCAACATGAAGAGGAACCAAGTAACACGAACGACCTTCCCACAATTCCACATAAATTTCACGGTTATGCGTTTTCCCCTAAGCCCCCAGTTTACAAGGGTTTTTGTGTGTAGTTTACCGTTTACCGGTAAATCGGAAGAAATCCCGGAACCGGAATGCCCGGAAATCACTGAAAGCAACTGACCAACAATAAACACGACGGATAAGCTCAGCTCTTCAGAATCTCTTGAGCTTTGTGAGTTCTTAAGTAGTTCAGAATCTCACAGAGGGTTTTTGTTTGTTTGCTGACTCGGCTTTCCCATTGGGACACTTTTGCTTGTTGACTGTCCCAATTTTATTTACAAAGCCACAAAGAAGCAACGAGAGTTGTGAACTGAAGAAATGGATTAAAAATGGAGACGAACATTAACGTAGCACCGATGGCGACCGACGAAGTGAGAGTAGGGATTGTAATAATCGATATTCGGAGATCCGGGTGACCGTAAAACCATGAGATTTTGGGAACTTAAAATTCCGTATTGCATCTTGTGGAAACAATAACAGAGGCACACACATCTCATCAAGAAATATTTGAATTAGATTGTAACATTGTTTACGTAAATAATTAAGGATGATCCCCACAGTCTATTTATCTATTAATGATTGGGATTTAATTGACTTAGGACAAATTAACGTAAGGTGCTTACCCTTTGCCACTTGAAATATCCCTGAGAACATTTGTTCGTTTTACGGAAACAGAAACATTCCATGCAGCCCTCGGGATTGTCAGCTTCCAGGCCGTAGGTTCCTTCTCTGCAGCGATCGCACTTTGACCCAATCACATTCACCTGTGGAGAGATTAATTAGATCCTGACCTGAGTGATTAATTGCTTTATTGCTTGAGGTTAATTAAGTCTCCACGTACTTTGCAATTGCAAGTTCCACTAGAAGAGCAACTGCAGACTCCTTCGGCATTGCAGAATTGAGTTGCAGTTCCCACAGAGTCACACTGACAGGGATTGCACTGCGGGTAGTTGTAATGTCCAAATTTGCATTGGTCGCATTTGTCGCCTTCAAAACCTGGAGCACAACTGCAGCGTCCGGTCTCAGGAGAACATTTGGGGGTGGTCGATCCCTGCTGACTGCAGTTGCACGGCTGTAAGTTATTTAAGGATTTCGTAGTTAAACGAGACAGTTGATAATTAAGGTGAGGTGATAAAAGGGGGTTAAGTACCTGGCATCCGTGAAGCGGGTAGCCCCAATATCCAACGGTGCATTTTTCACACGCATTTCCTTCGGTATTCGGTGGACAAGCACATCTTCCAGTGACGGAGTCGCAGATATGTCCCGGTTTCTCGCAAGGATCGCATACTAAAATGAATAAAAGCAATATGTTGACAAACCATATCCGGTATGAGCAATGTAATATTGATTGCTTACTTTTGCATCCTGTGTCGCCGAACCCGTAGCATTCGTGAAGACATCGGTCGCACCGAATTCCTCCAACCCCCGGTTTGCACTGACACTGTCCAGTGATCATGTCACATTCATTTCCAATGGAGCCTACGGGGTCACAGTCACAGCGAACGCATCCTGTTCCACAGGCAATGTTCCAGTGACCAGGCTACGAATGAAGGTTGAATTATTAATAAGCTCTGTAGAATTATGCATAATTTCTGCTTGTGTTCACTTACAACGCATTTGTCGCACTTTCTCCCAATGACATTTGGTAAGCAGTGACACTGTCCGTCATTCAAGTCGCACACTGTGGAGTCTGAGCCTTCCGAGTGGCAGTTGCACGCTGCATCCAAAAACAGAAACGGTAATGAATGACGCTGCGTTTCATGGAATTCTCAACTTACCCCAGTAAAATGAAAAGACTCTCACCTAAGCAGCCACTGAGGGAGAAGCCGAAGTGCTGATCAAGACATTGATTGCAGTACCTTCCACCGATACCCGGTTTGCATTTGCACTGACCACTGGAAGTGTCACAGGTATCGGAAACGGATCCCACTTCGTTGCAGCTGCACATCGGACATCCTTCTGCAGGGTTCCCGTGTCCAGGCTGAAGGAATTCAAGAAAAACGGGCATTATTTTTTTAAATTCTTATTCAATATTTGGAGATTACGAAATCCGTACCAAACACTTTTCGCATCGTTTCCCTGAGAAGTTATCTTTGCAAGGACACTGTCCCGTGTCAGGATGACAAGTAGCAGCAGATGTGCTTCCCAGCTCGTCACATTCGCAGGCTGTAACAAAGAAGACGGGATTTTAAGTTCAGTTGATCTGTGAACTGGGAATTAATTCTGCAGATGTTCGACTCACGAATACAAGTTCCATTTAGGGGGTTGCCGTAATGCCCGGCAAGGCATTCGTCGCAGTTCCACCCAACTGTGTTCCGAGGACAGAGGAGACACTCTCCCGTCAGATGATCGCAGATATTCGTTTCTTTTGAGCTCTCCGAGTCCAAATTGCAGGCACATGGTTTGCAGGTGTCTCCTGGAAGAGTCGGATTTCCGTAGAATCCATTTGAACATCTGCAATTTTTGCAAAGACACGTTGGGGTTGAGAATCAATTGGGTGTTGCTGTGAATCTGGTTCTGACCTTTCGCAAAAGGGACCTTCGTATCCTTCAGGACACGCCGTGCATTCGTAAGAGTTCTCTGTCATCTGACAAGTCGGACTGAAGTTGTTGGAGTCAACTGCCAAAGGACACTCACAAGGTTTGCATGAAAACTGCAACTCGGAACTTGCATTTCCATAAAAGCCTTCTTTGCACAGTTGACATTTGTCTCCCATCGTGTTGTGCTCACATCCCTAAGCACACAAAATCAATTGGAAATGAATCGAATCCGTTTTAATTGAACTTCTGTTGAACTGAAACTCACCAAGCACTTTCCATCGGAGTCGCAGGAAGGCGAGTGTCCATTGCAATTGCACTTTACGCATTCATTAAACCACGAGTCTTTCGTTCCCTTCCGATATCCGTAGTCGCAATCCTGACACGACGTTCCTGAGTATCCCTTAGGACACGAGCAGATCTCCACAGAACTGGCAACTCGTTCTCCAGGACCAGCAATCACGTTTACATCTGCTTTCTCCATCACAGCAAAGCCCAACATGCCTTCAATCTGGTCTGTGTGGAACTTGGCCCGAACCAACAGGCGCTTCACGTCGTGAATCCCTTCCATCACATCGAGACGCGTACATTTGGTACCCAACTTTGGTGTAGGATTCCTGCGTAATTAATTACGTAATTAATTAATTAATCCAATTAATCAACTCTTCATTCATCACAGGTACCTCTGAATGATGTTGTTATCGATGTCAGGCAACACGAAACAGTTCATTTCATCGAGAGTAACTTGAACAGTCGCGTTGTTCCCTTCATGAGCCATGTAACTAAATGCGAGCATGTTGTTTGTGCTCTAAATTCCACAGAGCATTTTTAGCCACTTTAATTACCACCACAGATTTATCTGTGCTTAATGAGTCATCGTGAGATTTAATTACTTGAATGATGAGGTCATAATCAGAGACAGGCTTTCCACTCGTATCTCCTCGTGCATGAACCCACGAGACGTGGAAAGTGATGGTGAGTCCGTAAGACAGAACTCTGTTTCCCGAGAAGCTCTTCGCATTGCCCCAGTAGTACATCGAAAACGAACTGAACTCTTCGTTGGCAACTTGGAAACTTCCTCCCATCCCAGTCAGCGAAATGACTTTGGTTCCGTGCAGATCTGTGACGAACCAATTCTCTTCGTCTGTCACCTAAATCCATTGTTGTCATTTAATTCCTTATCAATGGGATCTATTAATAATATCTTCGATTGTCTGATTGATTGAACTCTGAGCTTGTCTTGTCTTCGTACCTGAGTAACAGCGAATGGAGATGAGGAACACTTGTCAGTAACTCCGTGACAAAAGCATTGGGTACATCCTTCAGGGTTCTCTTTTATTAAATTGTAAAAGCCCGATTTGCATGCAGCACACATCGTTCCTTCCACATTTTCCTGTAGAAGAACATAAGTCAAAAACACGGGTTTTTTACGGGACGTAGACTTAATCTGAAGGATTGACGTACTTTACAAATGCAGTCTCCTTTGCAGTCCATATTGAGGATTCCTGGAAGATGACACGGACAGAGTTCGCAGTGTGGATAGCCGCGATATCCCATGACACATCTGTCGCACTGCTTCCCTTCGTATCCTTCCTTGCAGATGCAGTCGCCAGGTTCCTTTTCAGAATTCATTCATTGTAGAATAAAAGTGGATAGAAGAATTTATAGAAGATTTGAGACTGAGTAGAGTTTCACCACTCTCATCACTTTACACAAAACCAATTTGGCTTTTTCATTAGAACATTATAGAAGCATTTAACGTTTTAACTTTTTAAGAGTGTGTGAGAGAGAGATAAGGCAAAGTAGATTAGAAGCCTTAGAAGTGCGAGGAATAATAAATGTGTCTCACTTTTCTCTCTGAGGAATCATACGCTTCTTTTTCATCAGCGACGCATCTTCCCATCCTCTCTGAGCCGAGTGAATCGCATTGGCATTTACGACAAGGATGCGGATCGCTTTGGCTCACTCCTCTCGGTCGATAATAACCCACTTTACATTTCTGGCAGTTGATTCCATCGGTGTGAGCCTTGAAGTCAAAAGATCCATTAAGTCTCATTGGAGAGTGAAAGCTGTGATGGGAAGATGAGTGTGGGATGAAGGACAACTAATTAAAGCGATGAGAGTGAGAGTCTTATTTACTTTGCAATCAAGACAGACACCTCCACCGTCCATCATTCCGTGGGGATTAATGGAGGCTCTGGCTTCAGACACGGCGGGGTCAAACACACAAGCATCTGCGTGTCCGTAACACTGACACGGATGACAAGCAGCCTTAGCGGTGGAGTTCCCAGCACCCCATGGGTACTGGTTGAAGAGAGGACAGCAAGTGTCGCACCGATCTCCGCAAGTATTGTGCTGGCAACTACATCTCTCACTCTGATACACACAGCCCATTTAAATTTTAAGTAACGCATTAAGTGATGATGAGGCTCTCTCTGATGTAATAAGCTGTCTAATTTATAGCCTCATTAATGGGAAATAAGCTGAAGGAGTTGTGTGAACCTGAGATGCAGAATCCATTACACATTCGTTTGCATGGCCAAAGCAGACGCAGTGGCCTCCGATGGAAATGTCTTTAATGGAGTAGAAGTATCTCCGCATGACAGATTTATCGACGGAGCGATCTCCGACGTTCATCAGGTCTCCGTGGAGGGTTCGGATCTTTTGGAGGCGGAGGCGGACGTAGCGAGCCATGGTGAACTTTGTAAGACGCTCGGAAGGTCCGTCAGCTCCAGGACGGTTGTTTACGAGGGATGTGTGGATCTTTTGGGGGAATGTGAGACTAGTTAATTAAGTAATTAATTAGGGTGATTAATGAGGTGGAGTATGGAGAACTCACTTCACCACCTTCGAGTGGGTGGAGGGAAGAGTAGTAGGAGGTGCAGATGACTTCCTCATCGTCGATGTAATGTGGTTTACCAGGTTTAGCGCGGACGCGGTAGCGATTCCAACATTCCTCATCGCTGATGGCGTAGTATTGCCAAGGCATGAAGACTATTCCGTCGAGGGATCTCTCGAGAATCCAGTTTCCTGGACGGGGACTCACGGCAGCTTTGATTATTATGTAGGCTACTTGGTACACCTGAGATTGATTCGAAGTTCGAAGGGTAATTTATACACAGATCGATTTGATTTGGAGTGTAGTGGCGTAGATCGCTATCAACCAATCAGGCTAACGAGGGTGAATACATTTAACTGCTAGACGCTTCTAGTTTGAAAAGGTTGAACGGTAGCAAAAAGGAGAAGGAGAAGAAGAAAGTGAAGACTTGTTGATGTTAAGACAGTTAACCCAATTTCAAATGATGGGAAATGGAGTGGAGTTTAATTTATTGGAAGTGATCGTATCATCGGGAGAAATGGGCTGTTCTACGAATAACAAATGTTGAATGTGTTTATCGCATCGCAGAGTCTTTATTATTCATGGAAAGCCCGAGGGAGGAAGGAGAAGTACATGAGATATTTATTATGCGAGTGCAATTGAGAAGCGATGGAATGGGCTATTCGTTCTCAGATCTTATGAGTTGTGCGGTTATTTAAGACGAGATCATTATTCAATTGAGCTGGAGACTTGAGGAGATTCAAGACTCAAGACGAGTCTACGTTTCTTAGGTGGAGATTGGAGGATTGGATCTTTGGGTTTTTTTTTTTTGGTAATTGCGGTCGCTTCATTAAACAAAGACTTGTTGAATGAAAGTGGTAAGTGTGTGTTTCCATTTGGGAGATGAGTTTCCAATTGGGTAAATGTGAGTTTTATTGTTCACCTGTTTTAAGTCGATGGTTATTGTGACCCATTCGAATTGACGGCCGTTTTGGAGTGTCGGGCTTTGCCACCAGCGGTTCGAGCCGTCGATTGCAAACGCAGGTGGATGGCGTTTTCCCCGTCCCTAAGATCGGAGTGAATGAATCAATAATATATAGATTTTATTGGATCATTGAATCTTTCTACTTTCTCCTTGGAGCTTATAAATCGCGTACCGCTTGTTCATCACAGACTTGACATTGGGAGCTTCGTGTTCGCAGTTGGACGTGTTCTACGAGTTTGCAATAAGTTTCTGGCTCCCGTTGTCCGCAGGTTGCGTTTGAGTAGATTAACGCTCGTGTCGCTAAATTCAGAACTGGAGGAGCTAAGCCAACGTCTGTGGATGAGTTGCCGTTGAGGAAGTTCCTTCCGTATTGTTCTTCTGAGGATGTGTACTCTTCGAAGTACTCTAATTAGATTAAATGTAATTAAACACCTGGATTGGTGTTCCTTAAAATAAAGTTGAAAGGAATGCAGAAGGTCATTTAACCGTGGAAATTAATGGAGACAAGCATGAAATTCTAATTGCTCGTAAAATATGTCACGCGCAATTCTTTGGAAAAACCAGCTTCTACTTGTAACACGTTCTCAATTGATATTTCACTAAAAGGCAAATACTGGAAACCTGGATCATTAAGATAGGAGCTGAGATTGAAAGTTTCTAAAGCTGCAGTCTGCGTCTTATTGGAATTGGAATGCGTGCTTCCCTATCGACATTCCTATCTGTGGAAAGGTGGAAACCTGCTCTCGTGTGAATACTGTGGAATCATGTGGAAGTGCAGGCAAACAAAAATATCAGAAATCTAAATAGCTGAAGCGATGAAACGTGAAACAACAAGGGACATTATTATCCACAAAGGAACATGAGCAGAGGAGAGCTCAAGACTCTAAAGCTATAATCTATAATGGTGGCTAGTAATAAACGTGTAATGTGTGAAAAGCTGCTAAAGATTAAAACAAACAAGGAACAAGTTTCTTGGTATCATTCCACTTGAATTAATCCGGAGTTAGGGGAATTAATGGAAATCGACAGAGGAGAGCTCAAAATCTCGAAGTGAGAAAAAACAGGATGGATCATTAGACTCCGTTTACTTTATTATCGTTGTGGTCTTTCTCCAAACTCCAAAGACTTCAAACAGACATTTCTTTCTTTCCCTTTACATTCACTTAAAGGCAAGTCTTTACTTTTCGAAGGATTTAAAGGAGAGAGAGAGAGACTCACTTGATTGAACACATGGCCAGGAGAGTGATGAAAGTAGGAATGTGAACACAACGCAGCTCAGCCTCTTTTGACTTCGACTGTCCAATGTAAATGAACGTACAAACTGGAAATCACTCATTCTTCTTCTTCTTTCTGTTAATAAACTTCTTCTTGTGTGAGGAAGTCTTTCATTTCCTTCGTGTTTCAAATTCACTTTTACACTCTTCCACAAACACTTCCAACTTGGATGAAAACTGTCGAACATTTTTCACAAAATTCTGATTAAAATCACAGGGAGAACTTTCGTTAAATGCATTGTGATTGTTCACTGGGTGTTTGTAAAGATTTTACGCATTTTTTTAGGGAGAGATGTGCGTACGCGTACGTGTGATTCAGCGATTGATTTAAATCAAATCTGCGTAAAGTATTATCACATGTGGGGAAGGGAATTGAATGGAAACAGAAAGTTCTAGAGATAAGTATCAAACATCACGAACATTCTTGTAAAATCCGATTTAAATATTAAATTTATTTAATCAGGAAGATCAGACGCGAGTAATAAGTATTCATGCGAATGAATGAGTGTTCAACACGTTGTTTCATTAATCGTGGGTTTTTGTTGGTTGTACGCTGTGAAGGTTTGTTCGATCTTTTGAGTTTGATGTCTGCATTTTATTTTTACGAGATGAGAGAGACGAGATTTCGAGATCACAACGAAGCTGAACGGTGGAGCAGCTTACGCCTTAAATTCCTTAAACACATGGCGTTTGGTTTCTTGCGTACTTTTCAGCGTCTGAAATTCAAAATATGCAAATTTTATAAAATTATTTAACTGTAGATGCGAAGCTCGTTTCTACCTATTTGCAGTGTATACAAAATTATATATTCCAATAATTCCAAATCGTTGTGATATGTTTCTGTCTCTTTTTAGAAACCGAAACACACGCGATATTATGCGTATCCACAAGGATAGGAGCAGCAGACACATTAAGAATGTGGTCAATAAATCAACAACGTGTAATTTAAGGAGGATTTATCTTTACTGAAAATAATGTAAGCAACAACGATGTCTGGAGTTCTGGACTTGTGAGGACCCTTTTGGATTCCTTGAGATTTAGTTACAAGTTTACAAGAAAGTTTGTGGCCACCCGGTAGACTTGCATTGCATGGGGAATTAGAATGCTTAGAATACTTAGAATGGTAATAGTGGTTGAAATTACAGAGCCGAGTTAGTTAAACAAGATCCATAAAAGTTAATACCTGTGCACACCACACGGGTTAATTAGCGGATGAAGAAGAGAAAACAAGATAAAGAGTCATGATTGAATTTATTGTGATATGGTAATTACACGGTATCAAAGACTCAAAGCAAACAACCACAACTTAGGAAATAAGAATCTTTGCCTTCGCATCCATCATTTCTTCCCAATAAACGTCCTTAATTGCCCCTTTTAAGGACTCCTCGCAGCCTCAGAATCTCAACTTTGTGTTTCTTCAGGCTGTGCAACATGTGGAGATGTGTTATCTCTTTTAAAGTTACTTCTTAGGTCAAAAACACAAAGAGTTTCATTAGGATATTCCTCGTTGTGTATTTCTACTAAATTCAACATCGGCCTGCAGGAATAATCTTTAAGATTGGAAGAAGATTCTATATAAATCTTAATGCTTCAAGTTCTACGCTAGAATTGTAGTGAAGGAAGAAGGAAGTAAATGTTTCGCAGTTTCGCAGTTTCACAGTTTCACAGTTGACGCTACTGATTGCTGTGGGTGAGTTATAAAAAATTATTTGGAAATGTAGACACATAAAAAGAAGTAACAAGCCGTTAAATAA
The DNA here is from genome assembly GCA_034696625.1 of Isotomurus palustris. Lineage (NCBI taxonomy): Eukaryota > Metazoa > Arthropoda > Collembola > Entomobryomorpha > Isotomidae > Isotomurus > Isotomurus palustris. Next base: position 1,089 of record JAQGAD010001357.1, on the reverse strand, counting down.
TGTTTAACACGGAGATTGTTTGGTGTGTTTTAGCCGTTCTTATTGTTTGGATGGACACCTTAGCTTTAACACTCTCGCATCTTCTTCTTGTCTTTCTCCCAGAAATGAAATAAACAGTAGGAAAGAACATAAATATTTGCGGAGAGTAATATGTGTCAAGACTTCAAGACGAAAGTGTATGCAGTGTCGGTTGGTTTAGAAAATTAAAAGTTGCAATTTTTCTTTTACTGCTCTTCTCACACTTTCCAACCAGACAGAAATTGTTTTATTACACCTGCAGAAGATGAAAGGATGAAATGGTAAAAATCACTTTGAGTTTTGAGTTTTGACTTTTTGATCAGCAGCGATTTAATGGAGTCGGTTGGACTTGGACTTGTTGGAAGTGTGGAAGTTAGTTTTTCATGCTTCGAAAGTACAAAACTACCTACGGGAGAACAGCGAAGAATATATAAAGTCTACCTGAGAGTCTGAGAGACTTCCTTAAATGGAACTCGTTGATGCATACAAATCTTTTCATAATTAATGATGATGATACCATTGATACCCTTTTCAGACTTAAAAAGCATTTTTTCATAAGGCTAAATATCTCCTCCGTACATGATCCTATTCACTGAAATATTACTCATCGCTCTTTCGCAAAATTCTAAAGGATTCTTGTCAGATCCCACGCGAATCAATAATTTGACAGAGCCTCTTCATTTTTCATTCAGAATTCAGGCCAGGTGTTTAAAATTCACCAAGTTCAGAATCCAATACCGCAATTTAGTTGTTCGTGAATCTTGCTTAAGTCAAGACTGCAGTCGCATCTGAAAAATTGTTCAACTCAACAAAACTTAAAATTAATAAACCGCAATTTAATTGACTCATTCAGTACATTTGGATCTATCATGTATCAGTAATTACAAATTACACTTAATATTTCACAGAGAAAAGTTTAACAATTTAAAATATCATACAAATTACATTTAAAAAATCACACAGACGCAGACGGAGATTTAATGTGGAAAATAAATGCGTGTGTGTGCGATAAGCAAACATGACATTTAGAGATGAGACAGGTAGACACACACACACACACATCATAACTTC